>ML786802.1:278363-340459 GCA_009831015.1 Picea engelmannii | reverse complement strand
TTTAGTTACAACTCTTGACAAGGCAATTCGAAATTCTCTTCATGGTGGATAATGTTTACACGTGCCAACGCACTAGATCAATACAATTACATCATTTGCAATATTAGGAATATCGTTTGTTTCTAGATCATAGGAATTTTACAATCAACCTAACTTTTGCTTAGATACCTTGGCTTTTGCTCATGGCTCACAAGGTTTGACTAGGCTCACAGAGGTTGTATGTTTCCCCTGACTTTTGCACTAGTTTGTCTATGCTCACAGAGGTTGTACTTTCCCCCTGACTTTTGCACTGGACTGTCTATGCTCACAGAGGTTGTATGTTCCCCCTGAATTTTGCATTAGACTCACATAGCATCTCATTCGTCCTGACTTTTGGTTTGACTCACAGAGGTTGTTTGTTCCCCCTGGCTTTTGTCAATACCTCACAAGACTAGTTGATTCTCCAAATCTCCCTGGCTAGCCTCAAGGTAGCCCATATGGCCTCTCATTAGAGAATGACTGTCGATGCTGCCAAATTTAACAAAATAAACCATAACCATTCAATCAAGAAGTGTTGCAGAAATTCACTTACTTAAAACAAGAAATCGTATAGCAAAACCCTAGTTGTAATACCTTCCACCAAGAGAAATGCCAAAAATGCCAAGAAAAGTCTTCCTTCAACAAGTGCGCCTCACTATTTCAGCCAAAACCCTAGAATAGGGAGCAAATTTCAGACCTCACCAAGTGGTGAGTGAAAGATGATGAAAATATGAAGGTAAAAACCCTCAATATATAGCAATACCAATGACCTAAATTACAAATTAGGTCATCAAAAGGCCGACAAGGCCAAAATACCAAAATAATATTGTTTTACATTAAATTGTCATAAATGAAACCCTAATCAAGCAAAAGCAAGACGCCATGCCCCTTCTAGGGTGACGTTAGCCCTTTCTAGGGCAAATGCAACCTCCTGGAGCAAAACGTTAGCCCTCCTTGGGCTTCTCCAACCTGCCACACGTGCCAAACTGCCTTGTCTATCTGCCAAAACGTCCATGAAGCAAGGGTGACATCCTAGGCCTTCCAAGGCCAACGTTCCAATGAAGAGGGCACAACCCCCTAGGTATAGGTCTGCTAGGGTGCCTATGTGGAACGTCCTCCTCTTCTCCGGTGCAAACCCCTTTGTCTTGTCTCTGCCCCCTATTAGGGTCTCAGCATCCATCTGGTGGGCTCTTCAACCCCATGGAGGTCCGAACTAATCATCTCCCCATGTGTACCTGTCCGTCGGGCATGATCCTACACATCAACAGCTACGCCCTCCATGGGCTCATAAGTCACAGAGATCATAGCAATGTCAATCACATCCCATCATCAATATTATTAAACATGTGCATAAAACCCCTTTTACCCCAGTCAAGTGCTCAAAGACATTATACAAATCTGCAATACAAGTTTGGAGGAGGTGACAGGGCGTCCTATTGGGCTAGTGTCCACTGGAAAAGGGATGTTTCCGAAAGAGATTAAATCCAAGTCATGTAAATGGATGAGGTGGACAAGGGATGTCCTGACAAGGGGTGCATTGAAAGCAGGGAAATGCAGGGCTTACCTATGGGTGCCTTTGTAGAAGGCGGGTTGCACCTGTCCTGGATGCAAATGTTTCCAAGCCCATTCATGCCTTTTATTCTTTATTCTTTATTGCTTTCTCTTCAAGAAGCTAATCAGGGGACACTGCCCTAGTGTGGTGACCAGTGGTGGCAGTGTTACCCACAAGTACTTTCACAGAAATGAGAAGGTTGGCTCGTGATGAGACCCCCTTTTCTCTTGGCCATGCAACCAAGAGCCACTACTCTAGCGTGGTAACCAACTGCTAGTAGTGTCATACTTCTAGGAACCCATGGACCTAATAGGTTGGCTCGTGATGAGACCCCCTATCCTCTGACTAGGTCTTGTTTTATTATTGTTAGGGGTCCCTCTTGTTTCTTGCTGAGAAGCTCTTTATTGCTTTCTCGGGGATCCCTGGGCGAAGCATCTCGAGGTTTTATTTTTTAGGCTTTTATCTTTTGCCAGCTTGCTTTTACCTTTTGGGCCTTTTAGCCCCTTCTTCCCGCAAGGCAAGGTGCAACCCTTAAATGATTGGCCAACTCAATGCCCGGACAAATGTAATAGGATGGGTGAGCGGGAAGCAAGATGGAAAAGTGGTAATATGACAGGAACGGACGATGGATTTTCAAAAAACCCCCCCAGTGGCAACTCAAAACCTATGGGCACAGGCTTACTAGGGCATCCTGTCATTCCCCCCAGACATGGTCAAGTGGACAAGTATAAGATCCAAGCATTTGTTAGAAACAAAAGGAATTAAATGCACATATTCAAAGGTTTTGAGAATCAGAGTGACACATACCATGATACCAGGACTCATTACCTCATGGAGAAAGAACCATCTCTGATACAGGACCAAGCCGAAGGTGATGGATGTTGTTGTTGCTGATAAAGTGGAGGCGCTGAAAGGGAGAAAAGATGGGCCCTCCAGGGCCATGCTCAAGTCGATCTGGCTCTCGGTACTCCATGTCTAGGACCTGTGGGCCTCGAGACATAATCTCCTAGTTATCCCTAAAAGTGGGGGATAACAGGGCTAGCCATGACTTCGTGGCAAAGCAGGAAGCAATCCAGTATTGCTCTCAGTACGATAGAAGCGGAGTACATTGCAGCATGCTCCGCCAATTGTGAAGCCATATGGCTTCGGAAGTTGTTGACAGATCTATTTGACCTAGAGATAGATGCTATCGTGATCTTTTGTGATAACCAGAGTTTCATAAAGATGACAGAGAACCTAGTGTTCCATGATAAGACGAAGCAGATTGAGATCCGGTACAACTACATATGTGACATGGTGCAGAAGGGAGTTGTAAAGCTCCAATATGTTGGCACAGATGAGCAGGTTGCAGATGTGTTGACTAAGCCTTTGTCTCGTGTGAAGTTTGAGTACTTCCGAGACAAGCTTGGTGTAATCTGAAAGGACCTCACTCGAAAGGGGGAGTGATGTTGATGATACTATGGTATCCTGACCAACAACGGGTAGCTCAATTAGGATTTTATATCCTAGGGCACTGATCATCCCTGGACAGATCCCGAAGGTCCGGTGAGGACGATCTGTCAGAGTACCTATGCATATATATGTCAGCTATGGTCAGGACTCAGTAGTGGTAGCTCAGTTAGGATTTTATATCCTAGGGAATATCTTATGATTCTTGGACAGATCCCGAAGGTCCGATAAGGACGGTCTATCAGAGTACCACGTGGTAGCTTGTTAGGATTTTATATCCTAGGGAATCTTATGATTCCTGGGCATATCTCGAAGGTCTGGTAAGGACGGTCTGTCATAGTACCATAGATGTTGTTGTTGATGTACCTGCCTGATTTTGTTGCCAAACATATAGAGATGATGATGTTCCAGCTTCATGTTGTTGATGATGATGACGTTATTCCAGCTTCATGTTGTTGATGATGATGCTGTTATTCCAGCTTCATGCTATTGATGATGTTGATGTTCTAGCTTCATGATGTTGATGATGATGATGTTACTCCAGCTTCATGCTGTTGATGTTGATGTTCCAGCTTCATGTTGTTGATGATGGTGATGATGTTACTCCAACTCCACGCTGCAGATGATGATGATGATGTTCAGTTTCTACTGATGTTCATGATGAGAAAAACTTCTTATGACCTATAGATATGACTGACAGTGTTCCCGATGTTGATGACGATGTCCCCTCCTCTTGATGATGTATTGAGTCCAGTCAGTTGTTATTAATGTTGTCAGTAGAATACCCTTCTTGTTAAGGGGGAGTGTTGAAATATTGTAATTTCGAAGAATATGCTACTTAAAAGAGAGAGTTGAATAATATTATTATATTATATTTAATTAAGCCCTATTGTGCCTTAGTAAAAGTCGGCCCTATTGTGCCTTGACAGTTAATTGTAAATTAAGAGGGTAAAGTGACAGGTCGGCCCAGACCTAATTATAGGCTGGCCAGACCACTATTTATAAGAGAGTCCAATGCCTCATTTGGACACACTCACTCATGAGCTCTGCAACAAGAGGAAAAGTGCGCAAGTCTTGGAGGAGAAGCTACTACAACTGGGGGTGACGTCAAGGAGGGTTTTGGTCTATGTCTTGGTATTTCTTGGTTAAGTGGTGTGCTACTCTTCCTAGTGAAGGAGTAGATGAGAATCTTTTGTTCGGTCTTTGGTCTATCTATATTGAGGAAGTTTTTGTTGGGTTTTCTCCCCCATGAGGGTTTCCCAGGATAATCTGTGTCTCTATTTTTTCTGTGATTGCCTCTCTTTCAGTGATGTTATTTATGTAACTAATGTACTAAATGATTATAATAATAAAGAAGAACCGTAACTACTAGTTGTATAAGTAAAACTTCAACAGTTTGATGATATCAAGACGCAGCAATTGGAGGTAAATAAATTTGTTGTTCTAATTTGATTTTGGCCTCTATTAATTTTCTTACGATGAGAAACATCTTTAGAGTGAAGGCAGATGGATGAAATCAAATAGTTACTCTATAAATTGGAATTTGGAGAGGAAGCTCGATTGTGCCTTTGGGAACTCGGGCTAGAGATGTTGTCAAAAAACAATAGAGACAAGAAAAGAACAATGTAAATTAGATCGTCAATATCCCTCAATTATCGGAGGACATTGTGGAAAGCATTTGTCTCAATGGCAATGTTTGTCGGTGATCACTTGGAGCAAATGGAATCTAAAGGCTTGGAAATCTGTGGTTTATCCAAATATATCTAGCCCAAATGGCAGTGTTTGATGGCACTCGAGAACAAATTATGTTTCAAAATTCAAAGTTTCGTGCTAAGTGGAGGGATGGCAAATTGTACTCAATACAAAGGCCAATACCTGTACCTACATTTGGAGGGGATGATGTTGGAAGTGAAGCAAGAAACATTGTCGCATGGAATCATATGCTTAAGCATGTAGTGGTAGGCACTTTCAAAGTATAGAGTACATGTTGCTTTGAAGCAAGCAAAGCTTGAAGACTTGAATGTCTACAAACCAGTTCGACTTTTATCACAAATTTAATATATTGAGGAGTAGTATTGAAGATATCAATATGGTTCAATTTGTTTCATCATAGTGTTAATGATACCAATATAGTTAAATTTGTTTCAGCACAGTTGGGAATGACTTTCTTTGTAATGAAATTGTTGGCCATAGTGTGTGCTTAAAATAAGAATAGATGCACTTGAATAGACGATAGTGTAGGTGAGGTATTAGATTAATAGATCTCCTTGTTATTCTCCCCAATCATTGTGCATATCTCTTTTTTTATAGTCTAACTCCATGCATGCTTATTTTGTATCATTAATTGTTAAGTGTGTGTTTCGTTATTGTTGCATGTTATTAGCAATGGCTTTGTAGGCTATGGATCAGATGTCGTTGGGTTTGGTTGCAGGTGGAATCTGAGTTGCAGGGTTGTTGGTGGTGAGGTTTCCTCAAGCTGGAGCAAAGAGGCCTTGTGCATGTGGGCAGTATGTTTTCTGCTAAGTTGTTAGGCTAATGTAAAGTGATGCTCCCGAATTTGTTGAGTTTGTGTATTGGTGCTTGTCACCTTTGTAATTCATGTTCTAAAAGCGTATACAACTGTAAGACCTAGAGAAGCATGTGTAACCTTTGATTTGGTCATGTGTTAGAGAGGCATGTGTAACCTTTGATATGGTCATGTGTTAATAGGGAGCCGATGTGTTGTTTACACTGGGTTCAACTCAGGCACTTTTGACTATAAAGACTTGACAAGGAGGTTCTTCGCCCGTGGAGAGTGTGGACCATCTGTAGGATGTGGGATCTTGGCATTGTAAACCTTGATTTGGGTGGATTAAGAATGATCATGTAGTTTACATCTCATGAGGAAGTGGGTAGTCTTGAACTTTTAGGGGACACGTTTGCAAGAAGACTTTTTTAACGGAAGGGGACAGATTCATAAGAAGCATCAGTTATGGGGCAGTGTTAAAGATATAACATCTACTTCGTGTGAGGAGAAGTGGATTTGGGAGTTACACGCCTAATGCAGGAATGTGAAGCGTCAGCAGTCTTTTGGTAATGTAATATATGGTGTGTAGCGTGTGCATTTAATGAAGTTTGACGCATTGGAATAGACAGGAAGAGTAGGTGAGACGGGAAGCCCCTAATGGCCATTCTTTGGACCTGCAGCGAAGATTAGTTTAATAAATGTCTTGTTATTCTCCCCCAATCACTGTGCATATTTCTCTGTTTAATTTTATTTATTTTTGAACTAGAGGAATGGGTAACGGCTACGGTATCGTAATCGGGTGACACCGGGTTGTCGACCTCCGGTTAAGTCGAGGGTGAATCCCGTCGACCTCCGGTTAAGTCGAGGTTGAATCCCGTGACCTGCTAAGCAGCACGTCTGCTGGCCACTAGACCAGACCAAACCCCTGCGAGCTGTGTGTTTCCTTATTGTTGTGTGTTTCCATATTGTTGCCCGTTATTAGTACTGTTATTAGTAATGGCATTTATTCCTGCATTTCGGAACTGTAACAGAAACTGTCAACACTTTTCAATTCAGGCAGGAAAACATTCAGCAGCTAATCTTCTTCATTTCCCTCTTCTTTTCAATTTTTTAATAAAATCCATAAATATACGTTGTTTAAAGAAAATAATTATATGTATATGACTAAAAAATCTATACGAATTTAGAGATGTTTTCCAAATCTCCATGTTTCATATTCTGAAAATTATTAAAGAATTCCTGGAAGCTTCTACATTTTTCGGGAAAAGTATTGTACCCTATAAATATTCTTGCATTCGGGCAATGGAATCGCCATGAAAGATTTCTGAAATAAATTCTTAGGAACTGCAATTTCTCCTTTATCTAGCCACGTTAACAAATCAAAAAGAATTTAACTGAAAAAACTAAGGACAAATCGTCAGTATGGCTTCCGACATGGAAATCAAGGTGATCGGTACGAAGCCCAGGGCTGGGGATGGTATACGAAGTGACGCGACTCCCTCGGAACGGATCTTTAAAATTTCCGAAGCTAGAATAATAAAATTCAAGAACATGAAAAGGATAAGAACCTTAGTAAGTTCGCGAGACAAGTGTTCATTCGCTGAGCCTTCAGAGCCGAGAAAATCAATGATCTTCCCGAAAAAATGCAGATAAACGACCAACGCGGCACCGTGCGCAGCAGCTGCCAAAGATCCGACGGCCATCAAAAGCATATCCAGGGCATCAGCGTATGCAAAGAGCCTCATAAACGGCACAGCTGCAGGCGGAGGCTCCGTTTCTTCATTGTAATCAATAAGTCCCTCGTCTTCGATCTGTAGTGTCTCGGGAATGTTATTAAATTCAGGCAATGGAGACTCTGGAGGCTCCGAGACTTCTGAAACAGGAGTTAATGGCTGTATGTGCGGGGAAGACCAGCCGAATAAGCCTCTAGAAATCATCATCTCGCCAGCAAAACCTTCATGTGAATTGCATACAATGGAGCTGCAGAAGGGCTTTTGTAGGGAAAATTAAAAAAGAGGATTTCCAGTAACCGGTCGTCAGTTCGAAACCCGCGCTGCTCACTGCCTCTGTGTACCGCCTTGGCTTCTAGAAGATCTGTCGCTGGTCAAAATAAATGCCCTCGATAGTCGTGAGGACTGGAGTAAGGCTGCTCGGCTTGTCGCGCGGCCGCCAAATTAGAGTCACTACTTTCAAACTGTTTGCTTTTCCTGAATTCACCACCAAATTTTGAGATGGCTGCAGTCAAAATGACGGCCCAGCGAAAAGTAGTACTGAATTTTTTAAATTAAATTAAAGTGGGTAACGGTCACAAAGTATCATAGTAGAAGCCTAACATTTAGCGATATGTTTATTGGAAAATGATTAATTCGTTGAATTTATTACTTCAACCTCCCTTTATGACTTGAATTTATGATAGGTTTGACTAGCTTTGGAGAATTTATCACTTCAATTACAAAGGCAGAAATTATATTAATATTTATAAA
Source organism: Picea engelmannii (assembly GCA_009831015.1). NCBI lineage: Eukaryota > Viridiplantae > Streptophyta > Pinopsida > Pinales > Pinaceae > Picea > Picea engelmannii. Next base: position 332,451 of record ML786802.1, on the reverse strand, counting down.
TTAATAAAATAATTTAGTTATAAATTATTGATAATCATTATTGTTTATAAATATAATTTGTTTTTAATTTTTATAAGATTATATTTTTTTTTGTTAGAAATGTTAGTCATTGTCTCTATCTTACTAACCCTTAATATGGTTGGATTTTTGGGTGTCTCCTCCCCACTAAATACATTGTAAAAGTATTGAATTCAAGTGGCCTAGCAAACAAAACCCACACCTTCATGGATTGAGCTAGCAAGAATTGAGGATTACAGTTATTATAAATTTATTTATTTGATTTTATGGTTATTTTAGAGGAAGTTTTAAAATTGTTTTTGGTTAGTTGATTATAATTTGGTTTGTTGTCATGAGTGAATATTAGGGCAAACTTGGTGGTGGGGGAGATAATAGGGAAAACATATTACCCTTATAATGAGANTGATTTTATGGTTATTTTAGAGGAAGTTTTAAAATTGTTTTTGGTTAGTTGATTATAATTTGGTTTGTTGTCATGAGTGAATATTAGGGCAAACTTGGTGGTGGGGGAGATAATAGGGAAAACATATTACCCTTATAATGAGAATGGAGGTGGTACTTTCATAATGAGGGTGGGGGAGGGGAGAAGAGAAAACTTAACTTCAGGTGGAGAGAGATATTAGGGAAAACGTATCCCCTAATATCTCCCCCCCACCCCTCGTAATGAGAGTGGGGATGGGTGGAGATATTAGGGAAAACTCCACCCCTTGTAATGAATGCGGTGGGGGGGAGATATTAGGGAAAATTTAACTCCATCCCTCATAATGAGGGTGGAGGTGAGTGAGATATTAGGGAAAACTTATTATAGGGCGAACTCCACCCCTCATAATGAGGGTGGGGGTCAGGGAGATATTAGAAACTTAATAAGTTTTCCCTCATCTCCTTCCAACCCCACGTGTGGGGATGGGGGCTCGAATATTAGAAACTTCTTATTTTTTCTCTATTATCTCCCTCCACCCCCACATGTGGGGGGGGGGGATAATAGGGAAAACCTCTCCCCCCACCACCCTCATAATGATGATGATGGGGGTGGGGGGAGATGTTAGGGAAAACTTATTAAACGAGGGTTGGGGTGGGGGAAATATAAGGGAAAACTTATCATAATGATGAGTGTGGAGGTCGAGGAAGATATTAGGGCAAATTTATTAAATGAAGGTGAGGGTGGGTTTGTCCTAATATCTCTCATTCACACTCATATGCAAGGTGGTCATATTGGATTATTACTTTTCTCATTTTTACCTACGTATAAAAAAAATGATGATGATGTTAATATTATTTTTTATAAATAACTTAGAAATGAAAATTTTGAATTTCTTTTCAATATTAACATAACTTAGTTTTCCCTCGAATGGGGTGTCAGCTTGATAATTTGTTTATGCAGAAGGAAGGGGGTCGCATCACCACCTAGAAGCTCAAACCTCTATGCAAACACTTGATGGAGGCTTCACGTCTTGCAAAGGGTTGGGGTATTAATGACCCTTATCTCCTGGAGCATGAGAGGATCGATAGGCATATGGGCATTGGTACAATGGAAATGATGGGAAATTACTCTACTTGGACTTCAGTTATTCTGGCATTAACTCTGCATTCTTCACCTTGTTACATCGAAAGGTTATCATCGACGACGGGAGGACGTTTTATGTGTGTTTGGGTCCCTTTGGCTAGCACATTCACTTATGTTCACAGGCTTGGGTTTGGTAGACAGATACAATCCTTCAAAGGTGTTGTTGGTACCTTTATTAGCCTCATGCTGAGAATCTGGGAGAGAGGAAGATCGTGTCGAGGTGGTAACTCTCATGGGAGGATGGATAGGAAGAGTGTAGGTGTAGTGGTCCCATCCAATTTCCCTAAACGAGGGACTGCAAATTCAACATTCCTCAATATTGATGGGCACAGAGCATTGAACATGTAAGAGGTTGCAATGACTTGGGGATGTTGAGTTGAGTGGTATGAAGTGGACTATGAAGCCATGGGTGATGGACATCGACCTTCCCCTATTCCATCTGCAACTACCCCATCTCGCAGTGCTTCTTTTGTTGTCTTAGCTAACTCATGAGATGCATTCTCTCCCTCGTGCTCCTCTCCTGTCGGTTTGGAAGACTCTCAAACTGCACACTCTACTCTATGTCATTCCTACTCAAAGGAAAAGTTCTTGCAGCTAGTCTTCTAAGTTCGTAGCGGGGTGGCGGATTTAAAATTTAGCATGGAATAGTTAAACCAATGCATCTCATGGCTAGTGGCTTCACATGCTAGCACGACTCTCCAGTTTTTGATCTGCCTACGCAAGATGTTATCATGTTACATGTCCCTATTCCTCTATCGATGAGCAACCAACCCTCTTCTTTGAATCATCAAGTTTCACCTAATGTTTAATAGTGGTTTTTGCTCATGGTATTGTTTTGGTTTCAGATTTACTATTCTAGCTCTCGGTAGGGTAGATAGTTTGATGAAAAAATTGGATCGTAGTGAATGTATCCCCCTTAATCAATTGTTGTATTATTTTTTGACCCTTTAGGGTAGTCTCGAGACTAAACGATGGTTGAGCTGGGTTGGTTTCCTTTCATGGAAACCCAGGCGTCAACAGACTATATGTTTGTATGTGAAGTTTCATAGCGGGTAATATAATTCTTTTTTACTTACAAAAAAAACATAACTCAATTTTATTACAAATGTTTTCAAAGTCATATCTAATGTTTTTGTAGACTTGACATTATAACAAAAAAGTTTTTCATTCTAGACTATATTCATCTCACATCGTGTACATATTCATAGATGTGTAATTATTCTCATATAAATTGTTTAAATCTATGTTTAACAAATCTTGTGGGAACACTATGAAGCTTGAGCAGAAAGACATGGATTGTGTTAGGTTAGTAAATGGTAAATATGCCAGGTTGTAATGCAAATAATTCTCAATGGGGGACCCTAGATTAACATTGAGTATTCCCATGTATTTGTCAATTGATGTCGATGAGGTTCAAAACATGATGCTATTTGATGCCAAAATGTTAAACGATGCAACCAAGGTTAGCAATTATCACGATAATGATGCCGGCAAAAACTATGAGCTCAAAACCTACTCAACTTGAACAAAATTTGTTAGATAACAAAAAAGAACAATAATAAGTCACATCAACTATTGTCAACAAGTTGGGGCAATATGGCTTCGGAATTAAGGGAGAAAGTGAAACACAATGGTATTTGAGCTTGAATACTATCTACAATTTGATCTGGCAAATATAAATGTAAGCTACTAATTTCCCTATTTAAAATCCTTGCATGCACATAACATTGTAATGCTTAATACATATATTTCATTAAAAAATAAGTTAAATAATAGACAAACTTCAAATTTTTTTTTCAAATTTCTCAAATATTATAAGAATTTTAATTAAAATTACACCATTTAATTGATAGAAATTTTAACTATAAAACTTTACCCTTAAAATTTGTTGATTTGATAAAATTATGAATTTTAAAAACTAAATCAATCAAAACAAACCTTTACCTAATTGAGAATAAATGAAAATAAATAAGTAAACAAAAAAATCAATTTTAACTTTTATTTTTATTTTATTAATATATACTAATATATATGACACGATGTGTAATTAAAACTATTCATATTAAAAATAAATAAAATATATATTTTTTATTCAACACAAAATTCAAAACATTTGTTTATTTCATAAACATGGCTTTAATAAATAAAATATATATTTTTTTATGCAACACAAAAATTCAAAACATTTGTTTATTTCATAAACATGGCACAACCAAAATCTTCTAACATGGAACTTGAAGTCATGTGAAGTAACTAAGAATATGCCATAATACTATCCTTAGGGATTAATGAAAGGGAAAAATTATCCGTAAAATATGGGAGAATGTGTAAAAATTGTTGAAAGAGAATAATCAAATAAGAGTCCTAACAACTCCAAGTAATCATTTCTCTAATCATCATGATCAACTCTAATAAAGAACTTTGTGTAGTTATTTATGCTAACCATCACGATCCAATGGAAGAATGTTCTTTTTAAAAATGGTTTAGATCGAAAGGAACATGTCGATGGAACTATTTTTAAAGGTAAGACATTGTTGTGTGCCTTCTTTTATTCTCTTTTAACAATGAAGATCATCGAATTACTAGTGGTAATGGTAAAACAACTTTGATGAAAAAGTTGGATAATAAATTTAAGGTAAATATGGAAGCTTATATTTTATATCGATTATTATTCCAACATTGCTTTTATTTAGAAAATTATCATAATTATAAAAATCTACAAACTAAAATTGAAAAGTGTTAATTAAATTTGTAAAACTAATAAAAACATTTGTTTGATGATTGTTTTTTAAAATAACTCTCCTATTTATTATAGTATTTAACGAAACAAATAATCTAACACACAATGAAAAGAGCCTCTAAAGAATTTATTCCAAGAAATTAGTATTTTTTAAAGAAATGTCAAACATTTTTAAGGAGATAATTTCTATTAAATTATCATTTTTTTCACTTTTTAAAGGTGGTAAACTTATCATAATTTAGTGGTAAATTGGTAATGAGGACATCTATTACTAGTTGTTATTCATGTTAGCTAACTCAACATCTTTATTCAAAGAAAATCAAACCACTCTAAATAATTCCTTGGTGGTCTATACTAAGGTAACTTTCACTCATACTAATTGCTTTTGAGTCTTTGGTCAAAATAACTTTATGTCTTAATCCAAAACCAAAATGATTTCAACCTAAATAGTATGTGCAAAAATGCTAATATCTTTTGCTATCATCATTAAAACTAATTACAAAAGAATCATATACTTTTTAATAGCATCAAACCTTAATCTTATACATAAAACTAAATACTATTCCCATTATAATTTAACCTCTTATTAAAAAACAATAATCTCTAACTTGAAATAAATTTCATATTCATTTATCTAACCTTCTTAAAAATATACACAATTTTCAAACCCACTCCTCCAAAAGTTGATTCTGGTCCAACTATTTGGCTAAGCTAAATTCATTAACAATTGAATATTTTAATTTAAAAGCTCAAATTGAACTACATACTTATTCAACATCCATGTTCTCCGATGATGACCTTCACGGGAAAGCGTGCTCTCATAAGACCGGGATGGTTTGGGCATCTAATATAAGTTTAATAATCATATTATAAAAGAAATCCACGAGCCATTGTTTGTAAATGGTTTGTCCACTTGTCCGGATACATAGCTCTAGTGTTACTTTCTCATTTATGGTTAATTTTATTACAAATTTAATGGCTTTTTCTGGTGAATTGTTGTCATTAATTTGGGAGAAGTTTTCCTCATGTATCGATGATGTTGTTAATTTGGTACAAGTTAAGTTTTGGTCTTATTGCAAATTTAATGTCTTTTCCTTGGTGTTGATGCATTATTGTCCTTGATTCGGCAAGTTTTGGTTTTAATGTAATTATTTTTTTCTTGGGTATATTGTTTTTATTAATTCGACTAGTTTTATTATAAATCTAATGGTAAAAGTTTTGAAATTGAATTTTGATTTATAAAAATTGTAATATCTAATTGTAATGGAAATAATGTTGAAAAAATCATTTTCAACATTAAAATAAGTAAAATTAGAAGTTTTCATAATTTAAATTGAAAATCTTCAATGTTGAATTTTGTTAAATTATTGAATAAAATGTGTTGTTTGCTATAACATGAAATGCCTTCGTTTAAAATAAATAAATTATGTTTATATATTCAAAATGTATTCTTAGTGATTTTAAGAACTACTTCAAATATGGTATTGAGAAACACCGACTATGGAACCTCAATATCCACTAGTTTTTTTGGCCAAGTGATAATGGGTACATACAACAAGTCCAGTTGTTGGGCCAAGTGACAATGGGTACATACAATATGTCCAATTGCTTGGCCAAGTGACAATGGGTACATACAATAAGTCTAATTGCTTGGTAATGAAATTTATAAAGATTTATTGAGTAATGATGTATTATTCCTTAGTTTGATAAACTTGATAATTGAGATATATCTATGTTTTCAAATTTAACCATACTTATTGAATTACAATGATCCCAAAAAATGTCTATCAAACCATGTTGAACACATCAATTATGGCAAACATTGAAGTGTAAACAAAATTTAGGGACAATATCTTCCAACTAAGACTAAGACTTAGAGAAAAGTACCAGAAAAAAAGATAGAGTATCGAGGCAGGAGCTCAATGACCATTTCCTTTGATTAACAAGGTTAGCATAGCCATGTTAGCGATGCCACTGATTGATATAGAAAATTCCAAGTGTGATTATTCATTTTTCTTTAATTGTCCCAAGTCAAAATGAATTAGGGTTTGTCATGCCATGTTTATTCCTAGTTGTGCTTTTATACACCAATTTGATTGATAAATTCCATTATGACTTGAAGACTTCTTCTCTAATCATCATGTTATGATATTGATTTTCCATCCACCTTAACCTTCTCTTCTTATCTTTATAGCCAAGTTAGTCAACTAATCTGTGATGACATTCATCGATTTCTAAACAAGAGATAATCTAACTTCTGCAAAAGATGGAAGTCTTGCTCTACACCTTAGAATCATGTTCTCGATTTCCATGATGAGCTTTTGTCCCTATCATGAACATATGTAAGAAAAACATTTGAGTCTCGTATTGTTTGGCTATTGATCTTAACATTTGGGTTGCATCAATGCCTCCCACCTCTGTCATCCCCTCTTAGTTGTTATTGATGTCATGATGAAAGAAACTACAAAACACATACATAAATTTGTTTGTATGGTCTCTCATCATTTCATGCCTCATCAAATTCAATTTAATACAAACTTTTTCAATGATGTTTTGTTGAATTAATTATTCTTTTATGGAGAGGTGTACTTATTATTATAAAGGGGACGAATCTCTTTCTAAAACTCACATAAATTGAATGAAGACATGTAATTGGATGAATCTCTTTTATAATATGCCATTTATAGTATGCCAAAAATTATGTAAGTTATAACCCTTAATCATGCATAACACATGAATACATGACGAGATCATGCAAACACCATGTATCATAAAATCAGAGTATACTCTAATGGTCCACTCACTAACATTATTACATATAGCATCCACATAACATACCATTTTTACAAACTAAATTCATATTAGTTCATTTAAACCTTACAATATTCAAATTTACTATAATCGATATTTATATTATTATCTACATAATACATTCTAAAATTTAATCGATATTTATATTATTATCTACATAATAGTAAATACATTCTAAAATTTAATCGATATTTATATTATTATCTACATAATACATTCTAAAATTTATTTCCACGTTAATAATAATAATTTACATTCTTAACTTTTTTTTTCCACATTAATAATAATTATTGTATCGTTTTTTGGATACCTCTCTTTATAGGTTTCCCAAAAGGTGTTTTTGGAGTGTTGGTCTTGTTGTGATTTAAACATGAAACCATAGGAGTTCCTTGAGCTGTCATATGCAACATACTCTCTCTTGTACTTTTATGTGAATTAATTACAACTTCCCAACAACCTAACATGTGATTGACCTGCTCATGTGTTATTATAATATTACAAGGCAACCCCTCCCAATTTTTTTTGAGATTAGATTCTATGAATGTCACAATAAGATGAGAGGGACTTAAAGTAAAAACATCACATGGTGTTTTATAAAAATCTATGTGTCATCTTAATATTGTATTGTCATCTTAATATCATATTCATTTGCCAAAATGAGTATTGTCTACGTAAACTTCAGAGCATTGCATTTATGTTTGCTTACTATTTATAAATAGTTGAGGTTTATTCTATAATAAGATTAAATGATAATATATTAAACTTTTAAACATTAATAAACACTAAATAAGAATATATATGGGAAATCAGTGAATCACACGCATGATATGATCGAGATTCGCAATTATAGAATGTGTAATTAAAAGCATTCCAATATCCAACCCTATCAAGTACAAACTAACTTTATATTTTGTAAATATTAAAATACATGTGTCATTAAATATAATAGGAGTTTTTTTTGCAAGGAAAAAAACTTTATATATTCTAGGAATATACAGGTTACACACTTTCTAAACTGTTATAAACGGCTTGTTGTTCGATTGTATAAAAAGTTATTTCATTTACATCTAGGCTAATATACTATATAAAAAAATAAAAATAAAAAATTATTGTTTTTTTGCCTTTCATACATCATATTCAAAACGTATACATTAAACATTCACAACCGGAATTCCATTGTTTATGTTGTAGTGCCTTCAAAATACTCGTAGTAACCGAAAGTACCTCTTTGCAGAAGTAAGGCTTAATTTGAAAGTTCGTTTGTTTTAACATTAAGTTCTTGCAATACGTGTTGAAAGGAGAGCCATTCAAAGGATTGGAAATGGAGCCTAATATCTCTCATGATATTAATATCTCTCATGATATTGGTGAGATTGATATTTTGAATGGAGATTTTTCTTTGAGCCCAATCATTCACCATCTTAGAATATCCCAACACCTTAAGCTTTCTAATATCCTTCTGCTTGGTTGTCTCTAAAAGGGTCCAAAGGGCAATAAGCTCGGCCTTATTATTTGATCCTCCGCCTGGTGCATACCTGATAAATATACAATGATTATGATTTAAGAAAAGCACAACACCCACTTCAATGGAAGGCAAGTGTCCTTGGTTGGCACCATCGAAGTAGCCCCAAGGAATAACATAATTTAGAGCAGTAAAAGAAGGAATATGTTGCTTTTGACTTTTTGGATCCTCTTTGAAATCGAAAGCCTATACTAGGGTCAGAGTTGATGCCACTTCACGTGTAACCCATTTGTCTTTAAAAATTGCAAATTTGTGGGCCCACCAAATATTAGCTACCATAATACAAGGTAAGCCTTGATAAAGCTTTAGTGATATATCATGGATCCATAACTTAAAGCATTCTTCAAGATTATCATTATTCCAATCTGCCCTTGCTTTGAACTTATCCTGTACCGCCTTTGAAACTTGGCCTACATACGGGCATGAAACAAAAAGGTGTGAGGTTGATTCACAATTTGACTTGTAGAGAACACAACTATTTTGACCAAGCTAACTTTTTTTTTCCAGATTATCCCAAGTTAACAGTTTGTTGTTTAAGGCCAAGCACATAGTTAGTTTACAGCGAAGGGGAGTTGTAGACTTCCATAAGACCTTCCACCACCATTGTGGCTGAACATTTTGTCTTTCCTCCTGCCATGCTTTGTAACCCAGCATGGTTATGAAGGAACCGTCCTTTGGATTAAGAGACCAACACATAGTATCCTCGTTTTCAGAGTTAAGGATGATAAAATTTTCACATAGCCATGAGATGAAGAGATTCCATTCATCATGAAGGGCTAAAGGGATGCCTATAGAAGTCACGTCTTTTCAGCCCGCGCGACCTTGAATTTGTGGGAGACCAGTATAGGCATCCTGAAGATAAAGAATGTTGTTACTCCTCAACGAATTGATGAGGAGAGGTGAAAGCCTGAAGTTATTTCCAACTCCAGGCCATGGGTCTTCCCCAACCCATACATTTTTCATGTTATTGATTTTCCATGCCACCCAGTCTCCTACAAGCGGGGACGCTTCCTCCAGGGCTTTCCAGAATATGGAACCCTTCGAGGATTTTGTCGGTTTCCTAAACCACTCGGACACAGTGAGGTTTGGGAAGTATTTAGAGCTCATCACCCTAGTCCATAGTGAGTTCCCTTGAGCGAGACACCACAAGTTCCTTCCAGTCAACGCTCTCGCAAAGAGGCAGATATCTTTTATTCCCCATCTGCCTAAGTCTTTTAGGGCTGCTATTGAGGACCACTTTACTAAATGCACCCCACCTGAAGAGATATTGCCAGCCCATAAGTATCTACTATTGAACATTTTAATTTTATCAAGGACACCTTAAGGAATGGCTGCAATCGAGTTCCAATAAACATGGATCCCTTCCAAGACTGATTTGAGTAATACTAACTTGCCTCCTCTGGATAACATTCTAAAGACCCAAGAATCAATTCTCGACTCTACTTTGCGGATAAGCCAAGCCCAGACAATATTCTTGTATCTATTTGGTTTAAGATAGAAACCCAAGTATTTGACCCCTTCATCGAGTGATTTGTATTGGACAGGTAGAATATGGAGAAAGGAGTTGACTTCAGCCTCCGAGCAGTAGTTAGTTAACATGCAAGACTTCTCCAAGTTAATAGCCATACCAGTAGCCCTACAATATAAGTCTAGAGTTTTCTTAAGGGAAGAGATGTCCCTTATAGATCCAAAGACACTACAAAGAACATCATCGACGAAGAGAAGATGAGATATCGTTTTTGAGTCCGTCACTTTTAGACCTCTTAACAACCCATTGGATCTAGCCTCTTTTATCAATCTGCTAAGGGTGTTAGCAATGATAAGAAAGAGGAAGGGAGACATGGGGCATCCTTGACGCAGGCCCCTAGAGGCTCTGAAAAAACGCGAAGGAGAACCATTTATCAAGACCGCAAAGGATGCACTTTGAAGGCATCCCATAATCCAATTGATCATTTTAAGGTTCATGCCCATTTGAATTAGAACTAACCAGAGGAAGGTCCAATCAACTCGATCATAAGATTTTGGCAGGTCTAGTTTTATGAAGGTTGCTTTAAAGTTCTTTTTTTCACCGAGTGTAAGGTTTCTTGGGCAATGGCCACTGCATCATGTATCTGTTTGTTTTGAAGAACTCCAAATTGTTCATCACCTATGACCTTGCTTAAGATTGGCCTTAGTCTTCGAGCAATGATTTTTGAGATCAACTTATAGATCATATTGTAGCATGGAATTGGGCAAAAGTCCTCAAACGAAACAACGCTTTGTTTTTTCGAGATGAGGAAAAGGAAGGTGGAGTTTAGATGCCCATAGATCTGACCTTCCCTTTGAGACTCCTTGATCATTAGAAGTAAGTCATCCTTTAATAAGTCAAAGAAAAATTTGAAAAACTCCATAGTGAACCCGTCCGGGTTGGGACTTTTGCCACTCTGCATAGAGGAGAGTGAAAATCTCACTTCATCTTCCATGACTTCTTCGATTAGGTATTGATTCATCTCATCAGTGAAAATGTGTTGAAATTTGGCCACTATCGCCGGGATTTCTTGAATGGGGCATCCCACTGGAGCCTTGAAGAGAGATTCAAAATAGCAGGCTCCAACCTCTACCTTATCCTGAAAGGAACTGACCAATAATCCTTCCTCAATTTTTATTTCCCAGATTGTTTTGGGGTTCCGCTTTTATCTAGAAAAATTATGGCATAATTTTGTGTTGTTATCCCCTGCTTTCATCTAGAGGGCATGACTCTTAATATGTCATTCCTCTTCAGCTCGTTTTAACCATTCACTGCACTTTTTTCCCCAACTCCTTAATTCCTCAAGGAGTGTCGGGCTACGGGGATCTCTATCCATAATGGAGCCAACTCTTGAAATTTCTTTCTCAATTTCTATGATCTCCTTATGTTTTTTAGCTTTCCACATAGGAATCCATTTTTTTTTATTGTTTTTTAGTATTCTTCAAATTTGTCTCCAATTGAATCATAAGAGGTTCATAACTGTCGGGATGTAGTTTCTTCCAGGATGAGGCAACATTGTTTTTGAATTCTGGATCATCAAATCACACTTGATTGATTTTAAGAGGCATAGGGGGAGAGCCAAAGCAAGTATTCCATCTCAAGGAGATAGGATGATGATTTGAGATCCCCCCTTCTTCCACTTTAGAAATGAATCTAAGAACCTTCTCTAGAATTTCTCTGATACAAGAAATCTATCAAGGCGTTTGGCGACTTCGTCTCTCCTAGTTCGATAATTTCTCCAGGTTGGAGAGAGCTTCATTGGCTCCATATCAATTAGGTTGACAGATTCAAAAAAGGAGAGGAAGAAGCCGCGCTAACGATTCTCTTTAGGGGAGAGACCCCATACTTTTCTAAGGGAGAGAGTGAGGTCCAAATCTCCTCCGATGACAGAGAGGGGGTCACTAAAAATACCTGCAGCTCTCAAGTCTTCCCAAAAGGGAATTATGTTAGAGTACAAACCATATATATTTATAACTGAAAAAGCAAAGTCTAAATATTTGTGCTTTAGATTCATAGAAATAGAAGAGCGAGCAGACGACGAAGAAAGGGCTCTGAAAGCCAGACTCTAGCTCGTGAGCATCCCACTCGACATACCTTCAACATCTACCGCACTAAAAGCCCAATTTTTCAACTAGGGGATTACACTCTTGATAGCTTCCTCCCCCTTACACATAGTCTCCTGTAGTAATATTATATCAGGAATAAGGCTCAAGAGTAGCCATTTGAGGGCTTGTTTTTTCTGGGCCCCCACCACCCCTCTTGCATTCAAAGAGATAAAGATCATTTTTTCATGGGGGAGGGATTTCCCTGCTCTAAGGGCCCTAGTTATCGTATCCTGGGTTCCATTCCTTATTTCAACTACCATTATTTCTTTCACTTTCAAGAGGTGGGACTTCCTTCCTACTAGAGAAACTTGAGGGGGATCATGAGCCAGGCCCCCCTTAGAAGGAGAGGCTCCCTTGGATCTGAATCTTGATCTAAGAGCATATCCCTTGGAAGGGGAGGGTAGAGAGTTAGGATTCTTGGAAAGGGGAAAGAGAGGGGAAGGATAAATGGACCTCGAGACCCAGAGGGAGATAGGGGAGAGAGTGGGAGATTACCTCAGAAGGAAAGGGTGTATCTAGGTTTTCCACCTTGGTTGGAGAAGGGGGGGAAGAGGGGGGAGGGGGAGACCCTTTGTTAGGAGAATGGGGGGAGGAGGTCATCAGTTGGGTAACCTTGTTCAACAAAGGGGAAATCGAGGGAGAGGGAAGAGGAGAGGGTGATGGCTCTGGCCGCATAACAGAACAAGGTTACAGAGAATAATCATCCCCAACCAACAGAGAAGGAGACGAGGAGGAATCAGGAAGCGCCGAAACCATACATGTATGAGTGTCTTGGCAGTCTAAGTCTCCCAACGCAACACTTGAAGCTTGAACGGTCCCTGGATCAAAGCTTACTTCCTTCTTCGTGTCTCTTGTCGAGACAAACTCAACCTTCTCAGAACTGTTGCATGAGGATTTTCTTATCCATTCTTTCTTCATAGAAAGACTTCCAGGTAACAACCAAGAGCGTTCTCCCCAAAGGGGATTTTTCAGTAATCCACCTTCTAGTGCCATGTTATGTCTCCTAATATCAAGTCAATGCTTCCAACTAGACCTTCCTTGGCGTTAACCTCCAGCTAGATCCAGGCCCATCACCTATCTTTTTTTGGGTTCGAGACCCACAAAGGACCCAATTTTGTCCCCAATAACTTCTAGAGCCTCCCGGGTCCAAAAATCCAAAGGAAGGTCGGGCAAAATAGCCCAAACCTTCATTTGAGATACTGGTTCACATTCAGGATCAAAATCCACAGTCCAAGATTTAAGAACCAAACTTGACAGCCCCCAAGACCAACTACTATTAAGAAGTTTTTTGCTATCAGCCTCCGACTTGCACAAAAATAAGTTCCATCCTTTGGATAATACATAAGCTTCTGACGCATGACCTAGTAAAGGGGACCACACCTGATCCATCCAATTTTGTAGGGCTTGAATGCTCGAAGATTTACCAGAAAATCTATCGATGAACAATTTTCCATTGAAATTGGCAATGTCTGAAATTGCTAAATCTTCACCTACTACCATCTTCACTTGGCCACGTTTTTCCTGAATGTGATTCGAGGGCTTCTTCAAATTACTTTTCTTTTTCCTCTCTAGGATGCTCTTAGGATTGACCGAAGGACAACCTTCCAAACTTTGACAACCCTTCGTAGAACCTCCAATCCCAGAGGATCTATCCAAAGCAGAAACTGAAACTGGTAGAGATTCTTTTGCGAGATCCTCGGCATCTTTGCTCGACATAAGATTTTCTGCATGACTTCGGTCTTTTTCGCATGAGCTATGTTAATGGTCGAACCCTTGGGATCAAATTTGGGGGATGGCAAGGTTGGAGAAGGGAGGTGGATCACGCGCTCCAAGAACTCCTTGGAGGTAAGGAATGTGCATTCACGTGATGGACTATGTTCATAATCCACCTCATCCTCCAAAAAGAATGCCATCTATCTTGAACTTCGAAACTGGTGCCCCGGGATGAAGTGGGGCAGGGAGAAGGACGAAAAAGGACGTCGAAAGGGAAGTGTGGGAGATGGAAAAGAGGAAAGGAAAAAGGGAAAGGGCCTGCGGCCCTAAGCTCTCGACCTTTTGGCTCGAGGCCATATGCGCTCGCACCCTTAAACAAGAAGAACCATAGACCCCTCAATCGTCCAAATCAATGTAATATAATTTTATTAAGTTTTTAAGATTTATTTTAATTTTAGATTTATGAGTATTAAAAGAGATTTAAAAACAATAATTAAAACGTAAATCTCTACATGCTTAAAATATTTTGAATATGTCAAAGTAAGTTATTTGTGTCTCTTTGTGGGGTATCGTAACTTGTGATTGATATTATGAGTTGATAAAAAAAAAACTAGAAATAGTGCCAAACAAAATTTCCTAGATTCTTTACTTTCCAATAGTAGATTTATTATTACTATATTTTTAGTTTTGTAAAACATAGTATATTAGGTCGATATATGTAGTTGTAAGTGTTACAAATGAACATGGCGGACATTACAATCTATGAAATATTAGGTTATAGAATACACTTCGCTTCTCTTTGTATAATCATTTTCATCCTAATTATTAAGATCGTAATAATTTTCATCTCAAGAAGGTTTTGGTTATAAAGTGGTTTTTTATTACAAATGTAATTTATTTTGTAGTGGGATGGTATGTATGTTAGAGTTTTAGTTAAATAAACATTCATGGCACTTGCAATACATTATCCCAACCTTAATGTAGTATAATTCAAGTTTGATGAGTAAGTTATCTAATTTTGGTTAATTTTATACAAAATTATCCACTTTGTACTAAAGGAAAGACACAATTCCAAATTTTACAAAATTATCCACTCTGTACTAAAGGAAAGACATAATTCCATAAATTTGGTCTTAGTAATTGAGTGGGGTGTTGTCATGATAGTGGTCTAATTTTAAATTTCAATAAATAAGTTATCTAACTTATAATGAATGAAAGAAAAAAATCTCATAATTGTGGTCTTAGTAATTGAGATGGAGGTGTTGTCATGATAATGCTTTCAGTTTAAATTTCAATAGACGCAATTTGTTTAACATATATATGAGTTGGTCAAGTTTGGAAGTATTTGTATTAAAATGCACTATATTATGATAATGCATAATTAGAATTTATAAGTCCCCATGAAAAAAAAAACACATATATATATTTTTAAATAATGAAAGAAAATAAAGATATCAAATAAAAGAATGGAATATGTATCAATTTTATATGTAAAATTGGTATACCCTCGAAATGGGCAAACATGGACGTTGAAGTGAATCAAGGGATAGACTCATAAGATGAGGCAAAAGGAGGATGTTGAAGTGAATCAGGGATGACTCATAAGATGAGGCAAAAGGAGGAATTTGAAGTGAATCGAGGGATGGACTCATAAGATGATGCAAAAGGAACCTGAGTCATTTCTAGTGGAGTTATATAAATAACTCAGGTTCCTTTTGCCTCATCTTATGAGTCCACCCCCCGATTTGCTTCAACGTCCCCCTTTTCCCATTTCAAGGGTATACTAATTTTACGTGTGTATGTGTGCGTGTGTGTTATCATGTAACTCTTGATTGATATTATGAGTTGATAAAAAACAACTAGAAATAGTGACAAACAAAATTCCCTAGATTCTTTTTTTTCCCAATAGTAGATGTATTATTACTATCTTTTTAATTTTGTATAGCATATTATATTAGGTCGACATATGTCAATGTGAGTGTTACAAATATACAAGCCAAACATTGCAATCTATTCAATATTGGGATGTAGAATATACTTCACTTGTGCTATTATTTTCCACGAGGGCTTCACCTTGTTGACCAATATCTTATCACGTTCATTCATAAAGGGGGTTTTAAAATTGTGAAATATAGAGTCAATATATTGTAGGTATTGGGGAGGGGAGGTGGGTTATAGGTATTGGGGAGAGGGGGGAGGGTTTATAGGTATAAAAAGTGGTATCTTGTAAAAATAGGAGAATATGGTTTTTTTATTTATTAAAAAGATGTATTGGGAGGGGGGTTCAACAAAAGGATTTTGGGAGGTATTTATCAATATCTAGTGAAATTAGAGGTATTATTCAGTATCCCATGAATCCACATGCTATGTCACAGGTTCACTTAGTGGAGACCTTGTGTTATTTTCATCCTAGTTCTTAAGATTGGAATAATTTTCATCTCAAGAAAGTTTTGGTTTTATATTTTTTTTTGTTACAAATCTATTTTATTTTGAAGTGGGATGGTATCCATGTTAGAGTTTTGGTTAATCAATCATTCATGGCACATTCACAATGTATTATCCTAACATTAGTGTTGTACAATTAAGGTTGGTAAGTAAGTAAGTAGTAGTTTGGTAAGTAAGTTATCTAATTTTTGTAAGTAAGTAAGTAATAGTTTGGTAAGCAAGTTATCTAAATTTGGTAAATTTTATACAAAATTATCCACTCCATAATAAAGGAAAGGCATAGGTCCATAAATTTGGTCTCAGTAATTGAGATGGGGGCTTTGTCATGATATTGCTCTAAATTTAAATTTCAATAAGTAAGCAATCTAATTTATAATGGAGGAAAGACAAAGTCCCATAATTTTGGTCTTAGTAATTGAGATGGAGATGTTGTCATGATAATGCTCCAAGTTTAAAATTCAATAGACATAATTTTTTTCTCATGTATATGAGTTGGTCAAGTTTGGAAGTATTTGTATTAAGGTGTATTTTACTATTAAAATGCATAATTAGAATTCAAAACTCTGCAGGAAGAAAAAAAACGTAAATCCTTATAAAAAAATAATGAAGGAAAAAAATGATATCAAATAGAAAAATGGAATATGTATCATTATTATACCCTTGAAGTGGGCAAAGGGGAATGTTGAAGTGAATCGAGAGATGGACGCATAAGATGAGGCAAAAGGAACTTGTGTTATTTCTAGCTTCATAGGAAAGAGCATGGTGGAGTCGTGACTGGAGTAGTATGCCATGAACAAGGCAGTGGGGCAATTGTAAACAAAGATCTCTTCCTTCACTTCCTTTAGCAACATCATACTCGAATTATGTCGAGATCTCAAGAGAAACCCTGCCTAAGTGGGAATGATAAAAAATATTGAATTAGTCCAAAAACCCTATCCACATACAAAGGTGGTTGGGTATTGAGTTGATTTTTATTTCATAATTGATGACCAATCATGTCATCATCATGTGGCCATGATGAAGTTTGAATGTGTCAAGCCATACATTTTAACTTGTTGTAACTAAGCAACAAGACAATTTTCACCATTAGATGTCAACATCTTTGCCTAAATATTTTCCTGTAATCATTCTCGGTCGTCGATTTCATTCACATTAAATTTAAATGTCAATGCTAGTTGGGATGAGGAAAACTTCATTTGATTTAAAAGGGGATTGAAATTCTTTATGCATGATGTTAAGTTGGTTTTATCCATCTTAATCCTAGATATATCAAGCACCAAGAGGAATCAAATTCCTTTATGTACAAGCCTTGTACCTCGAGGGATGGTTTTCACATCAAGGAATTTGATCCTACTAAACACTCGACCCTTGATAAATCAAAAGTTAAAATAGATCTATGCTAGTATAAGAGCCATGAAACTCATGAGTATAGATTACCTCATGTAGCTCCCTAGAGAAACTACAAAGTAGAAACTAAGCATAGCTTTACCTAGTAGTCATGCATCTTTGGAAATTGATTGAGAACTACTTTTAGTACCCAATGAAACATAGTGATGCAATGAATTACATGTACACATAAATGTGGAACAACACATATCAGATCAAAATTTTATGTCATTTTCTACCTTAATTTGTTTAACCTAGAGACTAAGAATTTTGTACACAATCTTTGTTTTTACATAGCATCAATAAAGAGATGTCGAGAAGATAATGTTGCAACATATTAGTGAATACAACTTATGATGACTTCATCTTGTCCAAACTGAGGCTTTGTTCTGCAAAACCCACAAAATTATAATTTCTTAGAATTCATTATGTGAAACATCTAGGTTTGTTCTTCAATATAAAATCCACAAGTTAACTTGAACATAATCAAATTTTGGTATAATTGCTGTAATATATTCTAAATGTAGAAATTACCTTAAACATGTAATTTTCTTGTAGAAGTGGAGGTAAATATGAAATGAATTTCTCACTCTCACCTTCTGTGTCTCCTAATAGCTCAATGAACTTCTCTCAATGATCAATTTTGAACCCAATTGCCATAAACATCCCTTTGCACCACTATACAACACACAAATCTCTTAAACTTAGAGGAAATCTAGGGAAAAAATGAAATGACTGTAGTTGATGTTGAAGGCTATGACAAAAATCCAACCATCCCATTATTTAATGTGATATTGTATGCATGTTAAAAAACCTGCTTCAGACTCCATTTTGACTACTCCAAAAGACAATGCAACAATGCACTAGTAAAATCCATGGCCCTTTAAATCACATTAACATTCCCAAAAGGTACAAAGAATTAAGATCATCAATGAACCTCTGTAATCTCTCTAAGATATATTCAAACTAACAAATATTTCATGAAAAAAGTATTAAACACTAATATTGCACCTTGTTAACCACAATACAATTCTTGTGCAACTTAATGGCTTCTTTACCATTCGTCTTGCAACTTCTTAGTGGATGATCTCATATATAAATTTTTATTTAGATTTTCCATACTTGCAAATCTCTTCCAATCGTTGAGAGAAAACATTATTTTTCTAACTGTGACTATGCTTCTCCAACTTTACTACGTCAATACTATTGTTTTACCATAGGTTTTGCTCACATTGATACCATTGTGTAATGCCTATACCTTCCATGGCCCCCTACCAAAAATAAATGTGAAAATAGGCTTTTTGCTAATTAACTTTTTTCATATATAAACTGAATCTACAATTTTACCAATTTTAATCACATATACATTAGGTTTAAAACTCAACCACATAGAAGAATATGTGGTGCACAATATTTAGACTTATAAGGTTGATGGTGTCGATCCAAACTCCATCCACTCTACTTTTGAGCTTGCCCAAGCTTAAGTTACCTTGGTAACTCTATGCCATATAAGAGGTTTCCCTCCCATTGCTACAATATGTGGGATAGATTGATGATGAAAGTACTCTCATCATGGTGAAGACCCTTCTCCTCCTCAAACGTCTGTGTGTCAAAAGAGTGGCACCTCACCACCATGCCCTAGCCCCAAAATCATGACGTCAAGCTCAAAAGTGGAACGTTTTTCCCCTCCTGGGAAAATCGTTTGGAAAGTAAGGGGTGGGCTAGGTTGTCCAAGTCATCATCAAGGCCGTCCAAGTCTGATCTCTGTCATTTGGCATGCGGGCCCCTATCATCCAGCCTGTCGCCTTGCATCCCCATGGAAGCCCAATCTAGGCTTGTTCTCCCAAAACTATCCATCAACTAGGTCCTGCAAAGACAAATGAACACGCCCTCCAAGGATCTCAAGTCATAACATCATGATAAGTGAATCCAATCAATAAATAAGCCATCTAAGAATGTGCATCAAAAATCACTATATCAAACAATTAACAACTCAAAGACACTATGCGACTTGTCAAGATTGCATATGGGATGGCTGACAAGGTGTCCTATTGGGCAGGTCTTGCCCTAGGTCAAGTAGAGATTCCAAGAGATCCCTCTCTAAGCCATGTAAAGTGGATGAAGTGGTTGGGGTCAAGACTCAATGGGCATAGGGCTCGTGACATACAAGGGGTCATAGTGTCTCATTCATGGGTGCCTTTGTAGAGGGTGTGTGGTACCTTTGTCCGCAATGCACTTTTTCCAAGCCCATCAATTGCCTTTTATCTTTCTTTCTTTATTTTCTTTCAATATAGCATAAGGAGAAATTGAAGGTCATTGCCCTAGCGTGGTGACCAGGTGGTGGCAATGTCACCCACAAACACCTAATGGAAATGAGAAGGTTGGCTCGTGATGAGACCCCCTTTCTCTCTGCCATGCAACTGAGAGCCATTGCCTTGGTTTGGTGACCAGATCATGACAATGTCATACCACTATATATCCATGGATGTGATAGGTCGGATCGTGATGAGATCTCTTATCCTTCAACTAACCTTTTAATCATTCTTTATTATATTGTGGGTCCCCTTTATTCAAAGATAAGTGTTTCATTACTTTCTTGGGTGATCCATGGGTGAAGCATATGGAAGGTTTATATAAGGATTTTATCTTTTACCCAACACTAACCCCTCTGGGCCTTTAACCCCTTCTTCCCATAGAATGAGGGACAACCCTTTCTTGGGTCAATACACCCTAAAATCCTAAGAGATAAGGAAATGGAGGGGAACAATAATGAAAAGTGGTAAGTATGGTCAAGAACGATACGATGGCTCATTAAGGGAGTTCCAAGTAGAAAACATATCCCCAAGGAAAACCACTTACTAGGGCACAATGTCAACCACCAAGGTGAATCAGGGAAAAAGGCATAATGTTCAAGCACATATCATGAAATCTAGAGAAATCTAAGATATGACATACTAAAATGGCTTAAATATTGAAATGATTCCCACCATAATACTGACTTGTACCTCATGGAGCAAGGCCCACTACCTTCCGGAAGCCAACTGGTGTGGTGGATGCCATCTGCAAAATTATGACCATCTGTGGTGGTGAGTGGGTTTTCCTTCTATGCAAAAGGGGTATTGTTGGTCATGTAGTCTCTTGAGACTCCATATCTGCAACATGAGGGCCTCGAGACATGATCTCCTTAGTTATCTACAAAATGGGGATAACATGGTGTTCTTCTGTTCACCTTTTGAACAGAGTGTGAAGAAGCTAAATTTTGTAGTATGAGATACTACCTTGCGTCACTGTTTAGGTGGGACAATAGTTGGAACTACCTCTGGTATCTTGTAGATATGACTCCCCAGAGTAACAATGGCACTATGGGGTCAAGACTCATAAATAGCATGGCGCTTCCACATATATGGCTTGCCCAAAAGAACATCACAGACATCCAATGGGGCAACATCACATAATACCTCATCCCTGAAGGGTTGGATTCCATATGACAATCAACACTGCTGGTTGACACAGAGATCTCGTCCCCAGTGAAGCCACCCTATGTGGTATGGCTACGGGTGTGGTGTTGTAGACAATCCCAAATATTTGATGACCTCTGTTGAAATGAGGTTCTTCTGGCTTCCGCTATCAAAAATGAAATGCAACGTGGTCCCCTTCACCCACATTTGTGAATGGAAGAGGCGCTCCCCCTCTTCAAGATCTTTGGATGTACTTGTGTAGAGCCCCACCATATTTCAGAACCAAATGTCGCTCAAAATATTTGATACCTAGCTTGGTGCACCAGGTATGGAAGGTACCGGTGAACTCCGACACTGCTTGGTCCCTCTCTTGACGTAACATGGTCCATCTTATGTATTGGTCGTCATAGTTACCAACAAGGTAATATTGTTCCTTGACCGCATCCACAAAGAAATCCCAAGTGGGCTCGACCCCATATATTCCAGACTCCTCTTTGGAAATTTTCTCCCAGTAAGTTTCCCACCAATGTTTGACATGGGGGAGAGCCTTAAGGAGTGCATAGGTGATCTTTTCCTTGTCGGAAAAATTGTGAACAGAGAAATAACCTTCTAGCAGATTTAACCATTTTTCTAGGGCATCTGCATCTATATGCCTTTCAAATACATTAATGTCAAAATTAACTTGTACCTTTAAAGGCGAGGTGCCTCCAAAGTGGTTGCTTGATGAAGACACGCCTATTATCGGCAGACGTTGAAGGATGTGGGAAAAGTTCTCCATCATTTCATCCCTTTGTCACGTGAGAGCTTGTTCAAGCAAAAGATTAATATAATCGTTTGCTCTTTCGTTTTTATTTTCTTTTGCCATGGATGGTTTCTTGGGCGTGCGAGAGCGATTTTCCTCAAGAGAGACAAGTTGAAGACCCAACTTGCTATACTCGGACCTCGTTGGGGACATGCACTAAAAAAAATGATTAAGAGCAGTCTGCTCTGATACCGCTAATCTAGATTATTTTCTGCACAAAACGAGAGCGGAGATATAACATAGAAATATACAGAAATATTGCAAGAGAGAAAATAATATAATAGAGATATATCAAAGATGCAACCATAAACACAAATATACAGTAATACACAATTTCTATTAATGAGCGAAATGTACAAAACTGTAGAAATACAGAGTGAAAGACTCGCTAGAATGGTGGCATCTTATCTCTGAGAAGAGATGTGACGGCTACTTGCATTCGCAAGAAGATGATTACGACAATGAGGCTCCAAAGGCCTTTTTAACATAAAGAAAATCCAAAACCCTAACCCCAGAAGATGAAAAGCCAACAATTTTTTGGACCCCGTTTTTAGGTAGTTTGGTGTATCAACTTCTCAGGGGCGTAACTTTGGCATACAATCTCCGTTTGGGGCGCACAATATCTCATTGGAAAGGTATTGTCGAGGAGATTCATTTTGGGGGATCAATCAAAGCCTTCAAATATTATTGAGGTGCTCGATCCCGAAAAAACCTGTCATTTAGGACTTCAATATGGCCCCGGAAGTTTAGGAACCAAAAATTTGCTAAAAATAGTAAATTGCCATAAGACTGTTTTGAGCCAATTGGAATAGGTGGGTGGCCACCGATATCCACCTAGATCATAATTTTTTTATGATTTAGTAATTATACTAATTTGTTGTGAGTAAATTTCCAGATTTAAACAAGTATTAGCTCACACACACACACACACACACACACACACACACACACACATATATATATATATATGACTGCACATGAGAGTGCTAATTATTTCAATGTCTAGTTTTTTACTTATGCCAACTTTTATGAGAATGATGAACATAGTTTGATTCTTTTGGAGGTTCTCAAGTCTGGACAAGTTGTAGTATGATCTTTATGTTAGAAAAAAAAATTGGAAATGGATCGGGAAGAAGAAGAGACGATGAGCCTCAAGAACTAGGAGTAAGCTCTAGGGAATTGTATGGAGCTTCAGCTTTAGTTTGAATTGTTATGAGGCTACATATATCATGACAAAACTTCATCATGTTAGAGCAACTATAATGAATTCATCTTGTTTTGGAGCTACCAAAAACGTTGCATATTTCTATGTGGAACACTAATCAGCTTGAGGTGAGAAAATAAAGGATCTCTTTGAGCCTTTGTCCACATGTTTAAAAGAAATATTTCTATCATAATCATAGGTAGTTAGGATTTGTATGAGCCGAACAAGTGTTTGGTTGAAGAAATTATACATCTAATTTAGAAACATTTTTAACATTGTAAAAAATATAGTTTAACATTGAAACTTGCTTATCCAAATTATTGTTAATTAAATGATGTTCTATGGATGAGATTTAATTTAAAAATGGACTTGATAGGGACTAAAAATTGATTATATAGATCTATATAGGGGGATTACAAATATTTGTTAGTGAAATTGAAAAAACGACCCAAAGAAGAATGCATATGGACCTAGGTGGGTGAAAAAGGGAATACATCCAAGGCAAAACCAAACACAAATGTGGATCCAGACGATGCAGAACACTTAGTTGTTGCAACTAGCCCTAGCGATTTCCATTCAAACATTCATTCATTCCTAAAGATTATATTCATTAGCTAGATTGTGTCCCTATTCACGACCAACTACATTCAAGCATCCTCCTCCCTCCCTTAAGGTCAGACTCTAAAACTTCTTTATTTCTATCCCTTCTATTCCCTCGCTAGCAACAATGAATGCAAGGGACACATTTATTTGTCAACATTGGATGAATCATGACTATGCCAAAACTATTCATGGCTAGACTAACAAAAAGAGATACATCCCTACAGAGAGATATCCTTGTAGTTAACTAGATACTAATAGAGACCCTCACTCTATTTTTGTCTTTGTTTTTCCTTCTACTTCTTTTTCCTTTGCCTTTGGCCTAACCCCATCCCTTGACTTTCTTTGTTCTTTTGCATCTGAATTTAAAATTTGCTTGCCTTCTACGTTCAGTTGGTAAATGCTTCCTCACGTGGGTCTACAAAATATTCCTCACCTATGTCTACAATATAAAACAATGTTCTAGTTTAGAAAGGGTTTTTTGTTAAAACAAAAGGAAGACGAAGAAGCTTACAAAATGGGAACTCAAAAATTATATTTTTACAAACATATCAGATAGCCTGATGAAAACTTGCAAAATTTTAGAAATTAGATCTTTACAAAGAGATGGGAAATCTGGATGAAAATTGGTACTTGCAAAATAGTAATATAGAAATCCTTATTAAAAATAAAATGTTTCTTCATGTTTATGTCATGTTATGACTGATTATCAAACTAGAATGAAGAAAACAAAAACATAATCACATCATTTATAGGTAGGAATGTAAGAATTTAGAAATACTTGGATTTACAGGGCAAATGCCATTCCATGAATCTCCTAAATAAAAATCATGATTCTCCTCTATAGAAATAAAAAGTAATAGTAAGCAATCCATTAAATTAAACAAACAAATTTCTAGTAGTCTTTTGCATAGCTTAAAAGAACTAACAATATTGTCACGAGTTCATCTACTCCAATTCTCAAGGTCTTAGTTGTGGGTTCAAACAACATCATCGAGTTTGAGTTTATCCTTCAAACATGTTGAGTTGATGATTATTCTGGAGGGAACTTGAGGGAATTCATAGTGAAGAAGTAACAACAAGTTGTTTCATGCAAGGGCCAATACATCAGGCCGGGAAAAGTGTTTGCGCATCAGGGAAAACTTACATAGAAGGGAAACATCTAAATAATAACAACATTGCCATAACATTGCCATAATATGGAAAATGTGTCTTAACATAAAATGTTTAAGAACTAATTCCAAGCGAGAGATAACACTAGTGCATTTAACGTTGAAACTCTCTCAATTATTTGAAACTTGTCCTAAGTCTGCCTCAATATGAGGCCAAATAAGACCTCAAACTTAAGACCTAAGATAAAAAATCAAATGTGACTAGAAAATTTGTATGAATTTTCCAAAACGTTGGTTTAAAACAATGAAAATTCATTGGTTTGTGTGCAATACTAATAGAAAAATGGTGAATCGATTACTATAGTCCCTATAGCCCGAAGGGTAGGGACTAATAAGGTCATTGTTATGACTAAACAATCCTATTATGGTCCTTATTATATCCCAATGATTGTCCATATATATGTCCTAAATTTGGTTGTTATAATGCCCATACTTGCATCCATGATCATGTCCTAAATTTGGCCATTTTAATGGCCAGAACAATAACCACAACAACATCTAAATTAAAGTCCCAATTGTGACAAAAAAAAGACACATTTGATTGGGACAAAGTAACATCCATGTGTATGTCTAAACATCATACTAAATATTAAAAAGGTGGGAGGTATTGTATAATAATAAAAATATGACTTGTATGGTCCTCATGTTCATAACCTATATAACCTTTATTTTCCTCCTTCATGCTAATACCCCCTATAACAAATACAACCCCTATAGTCATCGTATCATTAGCCTCGATGGTACCCATACTTATAACCCCTATAAATCATTATGATCTTGTGCTAGTGAGCCTTTTAACTAGTAATGTCTTTGTGTTAATAAATCTCATGGTCCTTGTCATAATAACCCACATGGTAAGTATGCTACCCCTATAACTGCTATGGTCTCCATGCTAATGTCTCCTATGCTCATAATGGCAATAACCCTTATGGTTTCCACACCCATACCCCCCATGGTCGATGCTAACAAGACCTATAACACCTATAACCCCCATCATCCTTATGGATATAAAACATATGATTCTTATGCTAATGCCCCTTCTGGTTCTTATGCTACAAATCCCATTGGTTTATGTGTTAATAACACCTATAACCATTATAACCAGTACCATCCTCATGTTATTAACTCTCATGGTCCCTTGTACTAATACTCACTATAATATCTATGACCAATATGCCAATAACCCATGTAACATTTATGGTCATTATGCCGACAACCCTTATAGCGCTTGTGACCCCTATGGTCCTCATATTTTTTTTAATAACCCATATGATCCTAGTTTTATTAAACCATATGGTCTTGTGTGCTAATAACCCCTATATCCCTCCTGGTCCACACATTAATAACTCATATAACCCTAGTTATCACTATGGTCTTCATTTTATTAAGTCTTATGGACCTGGTGCTAATAAACCCTACGGTCCCCATGATAATAACCCTCATATAAAGGATGGTAATTGTGGTAATAACCCCTATAACACTTATAACCCCTATAAACCTTGTAGTCCTCATGGAAATAACCTATAAACCCTTATAAACCTCATGATCCCCATGCCAATAATCACCATAACACCAAGATTCCTCATGATTCTCATGTAAATAACCCATATGGTCCTTGTTCTAATAACCCCTACGGTCCCTAGTTTAATAACCCATATTTTCCCTATGATAAAAACACATGTAACACCTATAGTAATTGTGTTAATAACCTTGTAAGCCATATCGTCCTCATGTTATTAACTATGATGGTCTCCTAGACTAATAAGTACTATAACCCTTACAGTCCTTGTCACCCTTCAAGCCCTTATTATCCATATGATATTGCTATTAACCCTTCCAACACCTATGATCCCCACATTATTAACCCTTGTGGTACCTTGTGCTAATAACCCATATAACCCATATGTTCCTTCTGCCAATATTGTTATTACCCTTCTAACCCTTATGGTGCATGTGTTATTCACCCTTATGGTTCATGTCCTAATAACCACTTTGGTTCTTATGTTAATAA
The DNA here is from genome assembly GCA_009831015.1 of Picea engelmannii. NCBI lineage: Eukaryota > Viridiplantae > Streptophyta > Pinopsida > Pinales > Pinaceae > Picea > Picea engelmannii. The sequence continues at coordinate 305,393 of ML786802.1, read as the reverse complement.
CCCTTTTAAAGATTAAGATCAATGTTTTGATAACCCTTATAACACTTCTAACCCCTATGGTCATTATGTTAATAACCCTTATGGTCCTTGTATTATTGTTAATAACCCCTAGAGTGATTCATATTGGATCATTATATAATTTGTCATCCATGTTGATACTTTTTGGGTGGGGAAATTGGAGGATTTGGTTTGCAGAGCCCATTTTATTGGTAGGTCCTAGTTTGGAGATTTGGGGTCTGAAACCTTCTAGAGCCATTTCGAGGCATCAAATAGAATTTTTGGGTGTAAAATCTTCATGAACATAACTCACATACCCTTGATACTATTCTACACGTTGAGACCTTTACAATAGTGCACAAATCACCATAGTCAAAGCTCATATGCAAAAGTTATGCCTCCAGCAAGTTGACCTGCCTTGTTGATCACCATGGTACGAGTGGATGCCACATCAATGCCCATTACTTGGCACAAGTGGGTCTAACCACGTGTGGACTTTCAAGAAGATTCTAAAGGTCCAAAACCTTATCACAAATCGAGGATGCGAAAATCCTAACCCTAGATGAATATCGAGATATGTTAAATACCAAGAGCATAGGCCTCATCTTCTAGTTGGGTTTTCTCCAGTATTGTGTTTCCCAAGATATATGTTGTGTTCATTTGTGTGGATGGTGTGTATATTTTCCTATTCTTTCATTTTTGTTTTCAATTATTTTCATAAATCTGAGCAATAAGCAGGTAATAATTAATATGGGATCTAAGGAAATAAATTGCATAATCTAAGATTTCAAAATATTATAAGATCTATTGTGACGAATTGTTTTAGTGGAATATCCACGACAATTTATAGATCATAGTTGCAGGATCTAGGAGTTGTCTTAAGAAGGAAGTCACATAACCCTAGCCATGGTGAATGAGTATGTTTGTAACAACCCTTGGGATGTAGCAGAAGTGAGATTTTCGAGGCTACGAGAGAAAGTTGATGATATATCTCGCATCATGGCTCTCCTCATGGAAGATTTATCGAACAAGTTCGAACCTCTCAAGGATGTTGTTAGCTCTAACTTAGAAGCTGGATCAAATGAGAAATAAACAGATAGTGAAGATCCATAAAAGGAGTTAAAAAAAGGGCCCGAGAAAGAGAAACCATGTTCAAGTGCCATCACTCCTTCATAACCTCTATTCAAAATGGAAGTGAAAGAGGATATCAAATGCTATCAAGGTGAGATCAATGCTATTAAGTTGAATCATTGGTTGTAATAGTTGGAAGTGTATTTCAATGTCCATAATATAGATGAAGAGTCAAAAAATTCATTTTTCTGACTGAAACTAGAGGGCCACACACTAAGCTGGTGGGAAAGACACATGGAGACACTTAGGCTACACAGTGATCCGCTAGTAACTAAGTGGGAGGGTTTAAAAACCCCCATCAAGTCCCAGTTCTATCGGGCTATTGGGTATGTAAAGGACCATTGGATCCTTTGGCATCACTTCAAGTAGAGGTAGGGGTAGAGTGTGCAAGAGTACACCACTCGGTTCATGAAGATGGTGATCATGTTGGGTTTCTCTCCCAAGAACCCAAACATATTCCCCAAGTATCTTAGGGTCTACTTAGTCATTTGTGAAAGAAAGTGATGCTCTTCAAATCAAGGACCATTGATGAAGCATGTGTGCAAGCATAATACTTAGAGAACATAGGCCATAAGAAAGGACAACCAAAAATACCACCAAGGTGCTTGCAATGTTGATGCTCACACTGCAGATAAGTATTGGAAGCTGCATCCAGAGTTGAATCCAAAGAATTCTAAGAAGGATGCCGAGAAGAAGAATATGTTAGGCAAGGATTCGGTAAACAAGGTAGGTCAACTTGCAGGAGTCATAACTTTCACATGCAAGCTCCGATTGAGACGATTTTTGCATCGTTGGAAAGGTATCAATGTGTAGAATAACATCGAGGGGTTGGGAGCTATGATCACAAATTTTTGACACCAAAAAATGTCGTTTGATGCCTAAAAATAGATCTCGAAGGTTTCAGACCCTAAATCTCCAAATTGGGACCTGCCAATAAAATGGGGCCTTGCAAGCCAATTCCTCCAATTTTTCCACCTAGAAAGTACCAAGATATATGATAAATTATATAATGATCCAATCCATATCATACAATCATCATGTTATTAAACCTCATGGTATCGTGTGATAATAACCCCACTAAACCATATGCCCCCCATCCTAATAACCCATATAATCCTTGTAATCAATGTTGTCCTTGTGTTGTTAACTCTTATGGTCCATGTATTAATACACCATTTGGTATCATATTTTAATAATTCATATAAACATTATCATACCCATGTTAATAAATCTTATAACACTTCACCCAGATGGGGTGTTAAGGATGAGATGGGACACGCCCATAACACCACCTATTGCCATACATGGCCATCACCTAGTGGCAGAAGGTGGCATAAGCCAAGGGGAGTGTGTGGGTACTAAGCATATGGATCATGTCAACATTTTTCAAGCCATACTAACCAACATGCTCTATTTGGATATGTCACTGAACATGAAGGTTTTGGATGCAAAGGAATCATAAGCAATCTAAGAAGGGAATAGACACAAAGCCAAGAAAAACCTATTGGATAATGTTGTATTCTTTTTTTCTTTTTTTTCTTTTTGATTGGTTGATGTACATGAATTGGCTAATTTTATGTGGTTTTGCATAAAATTGTCAAAAATAAAAATTATTTAAGAAAAATAAAAATTAAAAAATACTACTATTACCAAGTGTCACGGGCTTAATTAATTACCAGTAACAATAGTACAATGTCACCTTGAAACATATAGAGAGGAAATTTGGAGACTAAACCCTCCGACATCACCACACAACCCGAGTGCTCTAAAGTATGGCTAGGTACTCCTGCGTTTGCACGTTTCACTCATTCCATTGTCAAGCCTTGGAGCCCAAAGGTTGCCAGGAAATTTATGTTCGAAGAACGTGTTGCCCCCTCAAGGGTAACTAGTTCTTGAACGACCCTCTCAATAGTGTGGTGTTGCAACTTGCGTGAGCTCTCTTAGTCATCTCATCCAGACTTAGAGTTGTTCTTCCAGTTCTCCTTTAGACGTATGATGATCTCACCTCACATCAATTCTCCTCAGTTTTTTTAGATGCCTCAACCATGGTATATTAGCTCCTATCTCAAATACCTTAGATGGCATGTGCACTTACATGTGCTACATTATGCTTTCATACACATGGTGCACTTTATTTTGGTCTAACTAGTATGTTCACTTCAGTTGTCGTCCTATGGTTTCATGTATGGTTTCCTGCTTTGACACAGTGTTAATGTTTCCTATGCGGGTTGTGAACGTGGTGAACATTGGTGTAATCTAGTATGTATCATAAAATTCTAAATTGTTACCTTTTGTATTAGGGGATTCCATGGTGGGTCATAGTTTGCTTCTAGCTAAGTGTCGTCACCTCTTGAGTTAGGTTGTACTAGTAGAGAACTAGGTAGAATATAGCATATTTCATTTTGTAACCATACTTAACACTTTCCATCTTTCCTTTTCACTTCCATTCCATATATCATTTCCCCCCACTCATGGTTAACTTATCATAAGTTATCCATCTAGGTCCTAAGAAAAGCAATGAAGACCCATGCGTAAGAGACTTGAAAGTCAAAAAAGCGAAAGTGCTTGAGGTAGTTGCAACTTTCAAAAAATTCAAAATCCAAATAATAATAATAATTCTATAGGTATGCCACCTCACTAAAAAGGCCCTTGCCCCTAATTCTTATGCTTAATAATGCATATCTAAAGAAAAAATGACTAAGAAATCAAAGAAAGAAAGAAAGGAAAACATATAAAAAAAGGAAAATAAAGAAGGGGTAGTAAAAAAAAGCACAGAGGTGGTAACTCTAAACCTAGCACACCCTCATGAAGCCCATCATGCAAGAAATTAAGACTCCCAAGTCTTGAAAGCTAGCCAAAGAAGACCTATACATCATCATGACTATGAAGGTTAATTCATGAAGTTTCCCCTTTCCCCTTCTGCGCATTATTCATCACATTACCTACTTCTAACTTAGCAATCTAGGACATGCTTCTTGGTCTTAGGAGTGTCACATGTAATAGAGGTTAATGTTGTCCCCACCATGGTTGAACTTAGCTTAAAGTGTAAAATTTAAATGAGTTATTAAGAAGTTAGAGGAAAACACTTGTATGTTTACTACCTAATATCATGCATATCGAGGCATGACTCACTATCATAGGTGGGCGCCTTGCATTGAGATCCATGTACATGCATCAGGTGTTGCATCCATGCCTTGGGATTTGTATTCTATGCTTGTATATTTGTGTACTTGCTTTGGGATCCACGACATTGCATTGGGATTTATGATATTACCTTATGATTCATGTACCAACATATAAACATATATATCTACATTGGGATCTATGCCATTTTTCTTGGGATTTGTGACATTACATTAATATATGTGAATCTACTTTCAGATACATGTACATTCATTGGGATACATGTCACTACATTAGGATCTGTGATAGTGTAGTGGACAATGTGACAGGGACTCCATATCATCATGCATGCCACCTAGATCACCTCTTGAGGGCACACTCATCTTATTGGAGGAATATTCCCACGTGTGTGGATTTGTTGAGTTTGTTATACCTTTTTGTCGACATGTGTAAGGTAGTTATGGTGGTTGGAGTTAATTGAGAGGTTGTTACACTCATTTGGATCATTTCTTGAGGTTGTTGAGGTGGTTAGAACACATATTTTGAGGGAAGATAGCTTTAAGGGTAGTTATCTTTTGATAGAGTGCCCATAATTCTGCCAGATCAGCACCATTATATGCATAATGACTGTAGGGTTTCCAAAATGTGGCTATAATAGAAAATCAGGAAAACAATTGACTCAGTTATGGTGTTTTTAAATTTGTCATGGGAAATTATCTCTGCATTTTGAGCATGGGACATCCCACTTCTTGATTCCACATGTGTGGGTGGTTAAAGCACTTTTTGGAGGGTGCACTTTCTTTTGTACCTTCTTCATTTTCTAGAGGTGGTTTTAAACATGATTTTGGAGGCCACCCACATTTTTGAGGAGATGTATTGTCTAGCCCACATTATTCTATTGTATTTTGGCCATATCCTCTCTAGTTTGTTGGAGAGTGACTATTTTGGGTTAGGAGGTTAGAGACCTATCATTTTTTTATTCACGGGGTTGTTATGCTCTCTTCCTATATAAAGAGAACGTTGCTTATTTGTAACTTGATGTAGAATAATTAGAGTAATATTGTATTTCCTTTCCATACTAGAGTGAAACTTGTATATTTTTTACTGTTTGTTCAAGGGCATATTGGAAGACATCTTTTATATCACATGTATATTGGATGAAGGAGCTACTACAAATCCATAAAGGATACCTTGCTATGTCGGAAGAGTATTGTGAGGTATAGTTCACTCTGGCCTTACCCTCTTTGATCATTTATTTTTTAGATCTATGGCATTGAAATTAGACATCTAGGATTCTAATTTCTTGTCTTAGGCTAGAATTAGAGTTCACTTTGTAGTACTTAGATTGGATTATCATAGGACCATCCCCAAATATACTTGAGTATTCAAGTGTCTTAGTCAATACTCATACGACAATCCTTAAATGGTGCTTATGACTTCGATACTTGAGACATATGAATAACACTCAATATAGACTAAGTGTTCCCTGTAACCCAAGTGGGAAAACACTGGTCTAATTTCTTTGATTTCTTCAACCTCAAACTTTCATTTTCTCCTTTACTTAGCTTCTTTGCAATCTACGATTTTAAACTTTTCATTGTTAGATCTATATTGCATTATTCAAGTCTTTAGGCTAACTTCTTTGGATCTGGTGTTAGACTTGAAGAATCATGCAAATCGTTTACTTTCCATTCTTTGATCTACTAACGTTTTGCATTTTCTCTCTAGTTTTTGCCTTCAACAAGCATAAACAAGCGAGAGACACTTAGATCTAGTGGTTTAACTCTAAATTTTGATGGATCTAAGTAAAAATTAATGAATAGGCCTAACTATGCCTTAAAACAAGCTAACGATTTTATTTTAAGCCCATTTCAATATTTGAATGCTAGAATTCTATTGGTTAAAGATTACAACATGCTCAACAATTGAACGTATTGCTTAATCTATGGTTTAATCACTATTATGCACATAAATGATGATGAATAATGCCCAATGACTTAAGGCTCATTGTTACTTCTGTTACAAGTTTAATTGTTGAAACCCATCATTGGATTAAGGTTTTGGGTTTCATTAACACTCATTTACTTGAACATTTCATGTGATTTATGCTCTAACATATCACATCAATGGTAAAAAACCTCCTGCCCTAAATATCTTAAGGTCTCACGTAATTTTTCCATTTCATTCACTGGAATGTGTTTTGGGTTAAGGGTTTATCTTGAGTGTTTCGCTTGATTTATGCTCTAAAAATTCCTAAGAATCAAATTTATACTTGAAGTTGCTCAACGACTTGCATCTAAGACTAACGTTTCATTGTGTTTCATCTTATTTTCTAGTATATCACATGCGCTTAAAATATTTCTCAAGCATTGATGTTATTTTCTTATGAAATCTAAATAATCCTTTTCACTTGAGTTCTTATTGCTGCTATAAATCAGTTGCAGTAATAATTACTGAATATAATTTGATCAAGGTTAACTCATCGTTGTTTGCACCTAAGCACTAGCTAATATGATCTGATCTTTGAATGTTCCATTTTATTAGACTTCTTTCATGATTTGACAGTGACATGATACACACAATTTGGTAATACTTCATAAGCAACACTTAAATCACTAAGCACTTAATTTTATCTTGGGGACTTCATGCGCACCATATGGGATATCGTGATGATGTTGAGTAACCATTTTCAGATCTAAACAACAATTTAACTCTTGTATCTTGATCACCATAAGTCTCATTAAATTTAATCATTTTATTAATGGGTAAAACTCAAACTTGGTGTCTCAATTCTATGCTAGATAGTTGATGTAAATGCAAGTGTTTTTCCTTCATACTCTAAGAAACTTTCAAAATCCGATTATAACATGTGTGGATGCCATAATCTCATGGTTCATAGTGCAACTAGTTCATTGACTTAATTGTTGATTATTGCTAAGTTCTAAACACATCCAGAATTAATATCACTATTACATGGTATTAACACTCTTTATACTTGATAATACATGGTTGTTGTGTTGATTTTGAATGATTCATTTATATTGAAAGCATAATTGGGTAAGTTTTTCTCTCACTTGGTTGTGGAAGACTGTCATAAATCAAATGATCTATTTCCAACACTCTAAGATCACTCCTACATTTATAATGAGTTTAGCTCTATTGACCTTAGGGATTACCCATAGATTAGGATACCTCCTTTCCTTTAGTTTGAAGTGTGGGGCAAGGCCACCAAGGTGACAACATGTGGCTTGAATAGTAGTTTCCTCTATGCTCTCATGCTTTATGGTTTGAGTTTCGAACATAGTGAGACTTTAAGCGGTAACATAACACAAATTTTGTTTTAGAGAATTAAGATGCTTGTGACCAGTGGAATTCATTGAGCTAGTCAAATAGGTGTCCATATATAATTAATTATGTCATAATTTATATATGATTTATTTTTTATTGATTTAATCTTTTTTTTTTCCAATTCATCCACCTGATATTTTCTAATTCTTGGAATTTTTTGTTTTAACACTTCCCATATCCATGTGCAGGTTGAAGTATATTTCCTAACAAAATGTAATTCTTTCCTACTTATTGTTTGTTCTTCCTCATGTAAAATATATAACTCACTCGCTTTTGAATATTCATCTTCATAACTATGTAGACTTGTACACAATTTGTTTGTATAGCTTTGGGTCTTCCATATTACTATCATGTAGTTGTAGTACTTCCATGAGGTTTAACAAATTGTATGTACAAACTTGTCTCATCTCTCCTACTGTGTGGGCAAGGCAACCATAGAAATAGTTGAAAATCCAATAATTATTCAATGAGTAAGCAAGGGATATGATTTACCAGCGAAATAATTCAACAATAAATAGGTTAAATGCTGATATTCAAAATACATAAGAATTAGTTGTTGTCATGAATTATGCAACCATGAGAGCAGGTGCATGAATTTGAAAATTCAAAATTTATAGTTTTTTTTTTAAAGTAAGCAGGGGTTTGATTTTTATTTATATATGAACAAAATGTACATTTGTAAAGGTTTTTCCATGTGATGAGCCATATGTTTTCCTATTACCAATCAACTTGCTGGCCTGCCCAGAGGGAAACTAGGCCAACTATAAAAAATGCAAAAATTAATATGTTTGTAAAAGTATGTATCTTCTACTTTTCTTGAAGCACCTAGAGTATAATTGTAAAAAAATACTAAGACTATTGACAAACCCATACAGAAAAACATAAAAACATAAAAACTATGACTAAACTATCCATCATTAGGAGCAGGAACTTGGGGCACCTCCAAAGGTTGGGCTGCATCATGCCGAGGTAGAGGATGAGAAGGCCTAGCAGAGGAAGAAGCCCCTTTGCCACCAATTATTTGGAATACCCTTCCATGTTTTTTGACTAGCCAAGATGCCATTGTGATGAGAAAACTGACCTGACATTCCTGCACGTCCAATATCTGAGAAAGCTTCTTGATTTCACCCTCCTGTGGCTTCATACTCTGACCCATCATGGTTTTAACATGCCAATAAAGTTCAACAATACTGGAAAATTTGGAATGTTGATTTTTGGTGCACCCCAAGTCGGGGATGACCTTTCTCACCCGTCTTTGAACCTTCCTATCCTCAGTGCAAGCTCATACCTTCGAACATCCTCCTCTAGGACAACGATGACATCCCTCATTGACTCCTCAATTTTAGCTTGGTAATGCTCCGCTGCCTCCTCGACTATTAGGGAAACTTTTGTCTTATGCTATGAATATTTTCCAGACTTACGTTTAAGAGATTCCATGGACACAGGACGCCCACTAGATGACCACTGAAATGACTACATCGAGGAATGAACTTCTCCTATCGTAGAGCCCGCAAGTGTAGTGTGAAACGAACCACCCAAACAATTTTTGAATTCTGCATGAACCCGAACCTCATACATCCCCTATTGAGCTACCTCTCACGCGTGGTCATAATGCGTAGCATGAAGGAGCAAGACTCCACTTCACATATCATTGATGAGCTCATAATGGTCGATCGAGGGTGAGGCATGAACCCTATACTATAAATCCTAGTCGACGAAGCAAACATTCAAGCTTGGAGCAAGAGGTACAAGCAAAGGGAAATGGTAACAATTCAAAGTAGCAGGTGAGTTGACGGACATGACCCCCCGCACCACGACATGCCAATCATAATTAATGTCATCTGCCTACATACCATGGCTGCTCAAGCCACCTATCATCCAAATGATTTATAATTTAATAGACATAATGACTTTTTAAAAATGAAACTTCAAGACTGTATCCCACTCATACTTTCATTGTTTTCACAACTTTATAAATTACAAAATTGTAGAAGCTCAGAATTATATCTTCTACCTTGATGCCTTTGCTTAAAATTTGTGTTAACACCAAATCTTATACTTAAATATTAAAAGTCACAAATCTTACTATATTTAAATATTAAATATTGTTTTCGATAACTACTTATATTATAATTTTTTTCTCATTTTTATTATTAAGTATAATTTCATTTATTTAATAAAAGAAAGATCCAAAACAAATTATATATGAATTTCTTAATAAATAAAAATCAAATAAAAATATATTACTTAATAAAAAATTATATATAAACTTTTAAAACTAAATTTATGTAAATTATTTTTCTTCTATTATTTAATATATTTATTTTAAATTTATTTATTTATTTATTAACATAAAATAAATAAATAAAAATATCTTAAAAATAAAATACATATAAAATAAAATAAAATTTCATATGTTAAAATCCAAGTTAAAACATGAACCAATAAGAATCAACAAAGATCATTACTTTCCAATAAATTATATTTTGAAAAATATATTAAATCCTTTTATCAAATGTAAGGAAATTATTAAACAAAACTATGATCGAATAAATTATAAAATTTTAATTGAGTATTTCTCTATTCAATAAATTATATCCTAAAAGAGTGTTTATAACTTTTATATTACTCTTCAATAAATTATATTCTAAAAATGTAAATAAAGAAGGAATTAAATAAATAATTTTGTTCTCCAATTAATCTTATCATATTTTAAGGATATATGAAATTTTTGCTAAATATGAATGGGCTTAATGGTTAAGAACATGTGTTTTCTCTTAAGAGGTTACAGGTTCAAATCCAGAAGGGGGTAGGGTATGTATATCTTTGTAGACTTTACCAGTCAAATCGTTGGACAGAGGGGGGTCCCTTGTCCCACAAACAAGGGGGTCTCATACACCAATTTAATTTGCACCTTAAAAATAGATTATTATTATATTATTATTATTACTTTAAATATATATATATATATATATATATATTTTTAAACAATTCTTCAACATTATAAAACAAACTACCATTTTGTAATATAATCCAATTTTAAAACGAATAAATTTTGTAATATATTCTAGTAATCCAGTTTTAAAACGAATAAATAAGATATAAGAAAATATTTACAAATATTTTTTTTCACATACACATACATATATAATTCAAATCAATTCTACTGACTTAAAAAAAAATGGAAATAGTATATAATTAGACGATATTAGATAATTTTGATGTTTTTAACTTAAAAATCTAAAAGAGCAAGTGTAATCTAGTTAGGTCATATTTTGGTGTCTTATGAATATGATTAATATGTCATATCTTTTATTAATCAATTTATTTATTTTAAAAAATGATTTCAAAACTTCCATTTACACTTGTGACATTATCAATAGTTACTAACACCTAGATTTATCCAATTCTACTTCAACTTTTAAAAACATAGAATAATCATGTCACTTCTATTTTACTTTTAGACTATGCACAAATAATACATTATTACAAGTTTTAAGTGTTTCATAACTAACATAACCCAAAGCTAGAAAATGAAATGTCTAAGTGTTCTTAGTCATTATAAGTTTATATTTACAAATCACACTTACAAGCATTAAAATACCCATCCTAAAACCCATAATATTCATTATAATTAAAAATTTAAAACCTAAACCATTCCACTTTTACCTTTTTCCAAAAAGAAAATTTGCTCAATTATGTTAGATATATAATTTTTTTACAACTTCAAAGACCAAAAAAGGAAATCCTGTAGTGACTTTCCATGGTAAGCTTGTTCAAAATATTTCAGATTATAACAATCCTTTTAACTCTTTGCAATCCTAATCCAAATTAGGGGCAAGTGGAGCTAACACAGTAACTAGCTTAGATGTGGCTTATCCACTGTTTTACATATCCAAATCAAAAGAAGATAATCAAAAAGCAAAAAAGGAGCTTTGTCAAAATTGAACATTTAAAAGAAACTAAGCTAGAATAGATAGATGTGCTTCCTGGAACCCTCCGATCCATTTAACCAATTGTAATATGTGATTCTGCCTTCGGGTTCCTGTAATGCTTGCTTTGATAAAGTGTCTGCCTCCTTGTTGTGATCCCTGTATATATGCTGGAAGATGATCTCACGAAAATCTTTTATTAAGTCCATAATTTTGATTTTCCAGCCCTCGATTGCACTAGCTTGTAGTCTGCCTTTTTTTGTTAGCCACTCAACGACCACCTTTGAATCCCCCAGAACCTGGATTTTTTGAATTGATAGGTGTGTTTCCAGTGTCAAAGTTGCCCAAACACCCATAATTTCTTCTTTTGTGTTTGTTCCCTCACCACAGTTCATAACCCATCTATAAACTGTTCAATCTAATGATTTTATAACTCCCCCCCGCTCCACATTGTTTTCCATCTAATTGCGTTGCACCATCGAAACATGCAAGAGTGTTTCTGATGCGATGTGAGATCAAACAAGCTCGAACTTGTATATGTTTTTGGGTAACATGAATTCTTCTAAAGGATCCAAGAGTTTTGGTAACAACCGAGAGGATAGAAGGAACAATATTCTAGAAAGTTGCAACGTTCCTCTCCAGCCATGTGTACCAACATATAAGGGCCAGAATATAATAAATGTCAGATTTTTCCTTTGACCAGGAATTAAAACAATCTGACAACGAAGTTCCTGTCCATACACTTTTGAATTTTAGGATTGCATTTAATCTTGCCTAGATAGATTTTGTGAAGTTACAACTTATGAAGAGATGGCTTATATTTTCATTTGAGCTCTTGCATAATTGACACCGGCTTGGGCCTTCTCATCCTTTCTGTTGTAGTATGTCCCATTATAATATTTTTCCCTCTGTTGCCAACCATATGAACAATTTTACTTTTATTTGTATTTCCCATTTCCAGATTTTTAGTCTCCAACCATCAATTCTTGAGCACCCATGTGTGGAAAGAAGAGCCAAATAAACGTTTTTTTACTATGAGGTACCCTGAATGGTCGCCCCCTGTCCACATCAATGAATCATCACGGTCTTGTATGGAAGCTCCTGAACTAACGAGAGCCAAACATAATAGTTCCCATTCTGCATCCAACGTGCCTGTCAGTCCCAGGTCCCGGTCTCTGTACCAACTGGTTGAATGGGCACTTTGTTCTATGATCTTTCTAGCCTGGGAAATTACATAAATATTTTTCTGTCTTAAATTGGATACTAGTGTTGGAGAAAGAAAGGATTTATCACCCATTCCCAAGATCTTGTCTCTTCCAAGAGAAACAAGATGTCCCGAACCGGGAATCCAACTAAGCCACTGAGTGATCAGGTGTATTGATTTTAGGAGGCCGCTCAAGATTTTAGATAATGCTGTCAAATTGAAGGATGACAATCTGAGCCAATTTGTAATAGTGGTGAAAGGTAGATATTTTTCTTTTATTACATCATGCCAAATTCCACCCCTCATTAATACCCTCTAGAGTGTATTTGCAACCAGTGATTTACTGAAGTGGAAAATATTGCAGAAACCCCATCCTCCAAATTTCTTTGGTTTTGCCAACATGTCCCATCTGCAAAGATGGTAGTGGAAAGAATCATTGTTCCCTCTCCAAAGGAAATTATACATTAATATCATGATCTTATTTAATATTGAGCTAGGGATGGTCGCCAATGACATCCAATATACTGACAAACTTTCTAGAGTAGATTTCACTAAAATAAATCATCCCTCCCAAAGATAACCATCTATTGCACTAGAGGTCAATTTTTTTTTTCCATCTTTGACAACAACAAGTTCCAGTCTACACTCTTTTGCAGCCCTATCGTCAAATAATAACCCAGATATATAAAACCAGTAGAGAGTGTTGTAAAGTTAAATGGGAGAACTGTCTTGTATAGAGTTAAGTCCACATCCAATAACCCTTCATAAAAAACATTTGATTTTTGTTCATTTACCTTTAAGCCCAATGCTTTGCAGAAAAATTTAATGATTCTATCAATTTCTACCCATTCACTTATAGTAGCATTTGTCATGATTAATACGTCACCCACAAAGAAAATGTGGAGGATCCTTATCATTCTAGATACCTTTATGCTCTCTATCTTTCCTGCCGCTTTGATTTATTTTAGTATTAATTTAAGACCCTCCAATACCAATATGAACATCAAAGGGGATAAAGGGCATCCTTGTCGTAATCCACGACCGCTTCTGAAGAAATTCGTAGCTTCACCATTTATTAATACTGCAAATGTTGATGTAGAAACACAACTAATAATCCAATTGGTGAACTGTATCCTAAATCCCACTTGAATTAAGATCATCCTTAATAATTCCCAATCAATACAATCATATGCTTTTTGAAGATCCAACTTCAGAATAAGTGATTTTATTCTCTTTTTTTTTAATGTTGTGGAGGCATTCATGTGAAGTACCAATAGCATCGTGTATCTGTGTGCCTTTTAGAAATCCAAGTTGTTCTGCTGAAAGTGATATGGAAAGGATCAATTTAATACGATTTGCTATGATTTTTGAAATTAATTTGTAACATAGGTTGCATACTGAGATAGGTTTGTAATCTCCAAAGGTAGCAGGCTTATTTGATTTAGGGATAAGGGCAATAAATGTGGAATTAAGCCCCCCTGCAATCGATCCTTTCTTCCTCAATTCCTCGACCATATCTAAGAGGTCGACTCCCACTAAATCAAAGAAATGTGTGAAAAAATCAACTGTCCAACCATCGGGCCCTAGACTCTTATCTTTCTTGAACATAGATAATACCTCTTTCAACTCACTTGTGTTGACTAGGCAGTGTAGGGAGTTTTCTTCTTTTTCATTTACTAGACGAGAGAAGAGTCCCACTGTTCTGACTTGTTTTGTTGTTGATTGTAGATCATGTGCCTTGAAGAAGTTACTAAAATAATTCACTGCCTCTTTTTTATTTCCTCCTGACCAGTGTGACAAATCCCATTGGTATCTAAAATCTCCCATATATGCTTGCGATTTCGCCTGTAACAGGCGAATTGGTGAAAAAACTTTGTATTTTGGTCGCCGCTTTGTATCCAAATCGCCCTGCTATGTTGCCTCCACAATTCTTCTTTTGATTTTAATTTAAAATTTCTTTCTTGTCCAAGGATAATAAGGTTTCTTTCTACATCCAGGGAGGATGCGCCTTCCTCCAGTAGCATAAGATTTTCTTTTATCCCTAATTCCAACTTCTCCAGCTTCAATATGTTCTTATCGTTTCTATCCTGTATCCATTGTTTTGTCTGTTTCTTCAGGTCCTTTAGCTTCCAGATTACTCTACGATGTTTGCCTCCTTCAGATAAGTATTTTTTATCAGTCCATACCTTATGTACAAGGACGTTGAATTCCTTTTCGAGTTGCCACTGTGAATTAAGTTTAAATGGATATGGTTTGTAGACATGGTCGATCTCTAACTGTAGTAGTACCGGTGCATGATCTGAAACAAAAGGGCATTCCACCCAGGATCGGCACAAACCTACACCAGATAATAGCTCTTCAGAAACATAAAATCTATCCAGTCGTTTAGCAATTGAGCTAGTCCCAGTTCGCCCATTCCTCTAGGTTGGGACTATTCTGTCTGATTGGATATCAATAAAATGTTTGTATTGAAATAATGTTTTCAAATAAACTGCCAATGGTCCCACTTGTGCAGATCCTCCCCATACTTCACCTGTAGAGGCCGTAAAATTCAAATCTCCGGCAATAATCATATTTTTGTGTGAAAGAAGACCAATGTCAGCCACAAAGTCCCAAAACTTTTTACTCTCCACACATGGGCCTTAGATGTTAAATAGAGTGAGCTCCCTTTTGCTAGCAATGCACATTCCACTTTTACTTAAATAGTAATAAGCACCTCATTTACATCTTGTGCATTCCTCATACATGTTAAGTAAAAAATTTTCTTTCACTTAAATAGTAATAATTATCTCATTTGCATTTGTGCATTGCTCATACATATTAAGTAAATATGTGGTAATTCTAAAAATGTCAAACAAAAAATCTGTCAAGCATGGATAAAGAAGAGATTTACTGTGTATTTAAAATTATATTTTCTGCATTTGGTATTTGTATTTTATAAAAAAATAACAAATCTTGTTTGATTTTAGGTCTTTCAAAGACAAAATAAAAGCCTCATTTCATTTTGGCACTCCTTACTTAGCTCATTCTTTAGTAGATTTAATCAATTTTTTCTCTATTTCCTTTATAAATTTCACATAAATCAGTTTTTTAAACTCAATTTAACTAATCATAAATGATGTGAGATAATGGTAACTACTATTTCCAAATATTGTTGAATTTGTTGTTTTTAGCATTTTAGCATGGAAGGAATCATGCAAATTTAGAGATAATGGTTGTGGAAGTATTTTTCCCTATATTAATTTTTTTTTGTGAATGGAACAATGGTCACATGGTATCATAGTAGTAATGAATTTTCCTCTATTTCATTCTTCCTCGTAGCTGACAGGTTGTTGCTTCATTGTAGAATGCACAGAACAATCCACATGATCTTTTCTCATTAGCATGTTTACCCTTAAATCCAACACACTAAACTACTGTAATCTCCAATTTCCTCATGGGTGGGCTTCAGATCAAATGCATCTTAGAAAACATAAGGTTGTAGACTTACAACCACTATGCTAAAATATCATTCAAAAGTGGGTCATAAGAAGAGTACGAATAATGTGTTTCCCTGTGGCTTATGTGATTTCTTCTTTTCTCGGTTACTCTTATGGGCTAGAATGGAGATTGGAACCCAAGTGGTTGAATTCCATGTTGTTTATGGGATTCCAAGTCAAGTGATTGTCGATGCAAATCCTACTATTAAGGGGGTAGCTAGTGGGCACTTCCAAGGGAGAGAAACAAAATTTGAAAATCATTCACAAGTAAGAGTACCCTATCCACATGCCAATTAAACCAGATTGACGTCTTGAAGCATTAAGAAGCTTTGAAAAGCTATGGAAAATAAGTTCTTGAAGGATAAAAATGACAAATGGGTTGAAGAAGATGGTACCACAAGAGACCTTGGTCAATGGATTCCCACTTTGCCTTTCTAGTTTACAAAATTCATCTTAGCCCAACAATTCATTTCACTTATTTCAAGGTTTATATATATATTTTTTTCCGACGGAATAACTAGCGGGAAACCCCTGAGTACTTCCCCACTTCGTCGATGGTAAACAGGGTAAATTGTTGGCCTTGATTACGGGGCCTAACCCTAAGGGGGAACAAGAGATTCAAACTTGTGACCTCCTCCACCGGGGATAGCTTCATGTCTGGCTCAGAACCACTTGAGCTAACCCTTGGGGCTATTTCAAGGTTTATATGTATGCTAACCTAAATTTTTATAGTTGTTTTAGAAGATCTAAGTATCAATCTGTTGCATTTGATTTTCGCATAATTTAGGGGCAGTATTTTGATATTGTACATTTTAATCTTTCAAGAATTGAAAAGATTTTCCATCTAATTCAAAATTTAATGCTCAAACAACTACTAATTGTTTCGATCCGACTTAAAATATTATTGTTGAAATAAACAAAATCAATAGAGTAAAATTACCTTGGGATGGAACAACATGTATTTGAGTATAGAGCTTTTAAATTAAGATAACAAAAATCCACATATGAAAGTCACATGCTCCATATGTGTTGGGTGCAGACGATGCCATAATCATTCCAATTATAGCATTTTATTTTAAATATCCTTAAGATATTATGAGTGCATGTACATCTCTCACATGAATGTCAAAAGTGGAATTCATTGATTGCAAACATGTCTACTTCCTTACATCATGCCACAACCAATATAAATATGTAGTTTGAGCATGCTATAAAGGTTGTTGGGTTTCTTGGTTTTGAGGCATCTGGAGGATGTACAAGCTAGCTCTTGTGACAATGAAAAATCATACAAACACTTTGGATGACATGCCTAAC
The DNA here is from genome assembly GCA_009831015.1 of Picea engelmannii. Taxonomy (NCBI): domain Eukaryota; kingdom Viridiplantae; phylum Streptophyta; class Pinopsida; order Pinales; family Pinaceae; genus Picea; species Picea engelmannii. Next base: position 287,865 of record ML786802.1, on the reverse strand, counting down.
AACAACCTTGACAAGCTATCTTTGGTGAGTTCTTTCTATATAAATGTCATCATTGCTTATAATCTTTTCTTGTTCAATTAAAATATATTTGTTTATGGAAAGAAATGAAATCATATAAAAATCTCCTTTGATTGGAAAAAATATTATAACATTGTACTCAAAGTAGCTTGGGGCCTTGTTTACCCTCAAGCCCAACGAGTCAATCAAAGCATTATAACGTTGTATTCGAAGTATCTTGGGGCCTTGTTTACCCTCAATCCCAATGAGTTAACATTCTTCGCAGTTGATAAATTTAATTAATTTATTAAATACAAAATTAAGAATAAATTTAAATTAAAGACAAATATTCAAATAAATTTAAATTAAAGACAAATATTAATATATCATGTCCTTAAGATGTAAAAATAAGTAAATTTATATTTAAGACAAATATTAATAGATAGAGTTGTACAACTTTTGAAAATAGATGACTAGAAATATTTCTTGTGACATTCCATGAAGATTTCAAGTTGAGAGACAAGGCACAAAGAAGATTTCAAAGATCTTCAAGCTATACTTTTTAATGGTCCTTGCATGTTAAATCTTGGAGAGGTCAACAATACATGGTAATGGGAAATAAAAAAGAGGTCTCATTATCCCTAAAATATGATGTTTAGATTACACATAATCAAGTGTAAATGTTAGCTTTGAACGATGAAATAAAGCTTTGAAAATCTCAGAACATTCAATTTGGAAAAATAAAGATTTGATTGTCGTATTGATTGGAAAAGCTATCCCAAATCAAAAGTAAGGATAGATTGGGGTCAATTAAGCACTTTCAAACATTAGATCTTTCATGCAGTTGAAAATATGTTAGATCTAGTTCAAATAGATCTAGACAATCGTGTCAACGAACTCATTGGTTGGGACTTTTGTAACACCCTTGTTTCCCCAACTTGTAATTAATCATTAATTATGACCACCATGCTATGGCATGGGAACAATGTAAATGTATTATTGTGTAGATTTCCAATGATTGACTGTGGGGGTGAAGCCTTGAAGTACTGACCATGATATCACTAGAGGAAAAGAGTGGGGAAACTGTGGAGAGGGTTCATTATGTCAAAATGACCCAGATTTCTCCTTGATGAAATAATAAGCCTCATCTTGATCCCAAGGAGAAATTAGTTAATAAGAAAAGGTCTGGTGGTTGAACCATCAACCACCCCAATGAATGGAAGCATGGAGGGTTTGGTTAGGGAGACAAAAAACTATCAGCCCGAAGTACCACATAGGACAGTTTTTACCATAGGTCCAGACTGACCCGAGTTTCCTTCTGAAAGAATGAATATGATAGGTACAAAACCTTCCCGAGGAGGAGAAAGGCGTGAAATAATACACGCGAAGGTAGACAAGAAAGAGATGCACCGGGGGGAATGCTTGACTGGGGGATATGCAGAAGAAAAGAGGAAGAGCGCATGAGGCTCTCCAGTTGAGAAGAAGAACTGGAAGCTTGATAAGCTGTTATAGTTACTGGATAGAACAAGAAGAAGGATCTCTCAGAATTTGCAAAAGACATAACTTGAGTAGAAGTTCATGAGCTTGATGTTGAGGGAGCATCTGATAAACCTCACAGAGGCTGTGACAAAGAGAGAGTCTCTAAGAAACTACAAAAGTTCCCTAGTGATATCATGGCTTGGCATGGGGGTGGACATAGTGCTAAGAATGAATGCCTCTGAGCCTATGGTTGGGTGGAAAGGCGAACACCCACAGTTGGTAATAGATAAGTACTTCATATACCATGTGCACTTAAATTGGATTGTATGATTTGAATATCTGTGATTGTGATACATTGTGCCTCTCATGAAATTAATGGTAATAAGGCATACTGTTCTTATGTAAACTGTTGTATTAGAATGGTTGTAAGATGGCAAGTTCGGCCTCTGGGCTGGTTGGAAAGTCTTCCAGGTGTTTTTCCAAGGAACAACCTCACAGTTCTGGATTCGGGGCAGACTCTATGGGACTGCTATAGTCCCAATGACCCTTCAAAAATACCTTTTCCCCCGAATTTGAGCTTAACCTCTGTAAATGGAAGGCACTTCCTTCAAACTAGTCACACAATAAGACCACAAACTCATGACCACAACCTTAACAAATTCATGGCCAAGAGTTAAGTGTCTAGCCCATGAGAAGCCTTGGGGGACCCATATGACCAAGGTCTGGGAATCCTGTGCTAGTCTGAAAGGAGTTAATCTCTTATTGGCTTTGGAGCTCCGGGATTTCGGAACTCCGAGATGTTATAACTTCACAACCGCCAAAACTTCTGAATGTCAGAGTCACGAAGTGACGTTGGACGTAGATTTGAGGACACCTGTGAAGTATCCCAACCATTGGATCTACGTCATAGTCAACCCGACGTTGACCGCTTGGGGAGAGCAAAGGTGTTATAACACCAAAACCTCTGAATGCCAGAGTTGTGAAGTATTGTGGACCGTCGATCTTCGGATCCTCCGGGATCCCTCTCAGCCATCCGTTCGTAGGGATGTGCGTAACACGTCGGGAGTGTGTGGGGGTCCACGTGTCGAGCGACGATGATGCCATGTGTGGCGGCTTTGTGACAGAGTAAAGAGATGTCGATGACCCGAGGCATGTGCCACGTATCTTGCCAACGAGTTTCGGGTTGACAGGTGTCCCTCTAGGAGTGGCCTAATACTAAGACCAAGGGACCCCTGAGCTAGAGTTGCGAGCCGTTGATCTGGGGACTCCATGGAGAACCGCTCCCAACCATTTGATCTACTAGTGGAAGGATTCACGTGTAGCACTTCGACGAAGTCCTAATCCGGGAGAAAAGGAGTATTGAGCAGGTAGAACAATCGAACGTCGAACTCACGAATCGAAGAGAGTTGTCGATCCGATGATCATTCGTGATCCCCTTTGACTGTTATATCTAGACCATGGTCAGCCCGACGCTGGCCACTTCAGGAGTAAGGAGGAAGACACACCACGGATTCCCTGAATGACGAAGTTACGAAGTAACAGAGGCCGTCGATCTAGGGGTTACGTGGACTCCCCTCGACCATGAGACTGAAGGGATTAGAAGGCTATCAGTCTGGGATGACGTGGCATGTTGACATTTCCCAGGGTGACATGAACCCACATTTGACATGCCACATGTCACTTAGATTCATACGTTTCACAGACCCTATGTGCCCATTAACACGTGACATGTGTCACCCACTGTAGGGGCCACGTGTCATCTCTGCCTCGTTGCGTGTTACCTCTGACACTCACCTGTTGGGTCCAATTAGCGGGAGGAGTATTTGGGACCCACTGGTATTTGACTTTGTGTCTATCATGACACCATGTGGCAAGATTCCAGGATTTCGGAAGTCCAGGAATTCGAGACTCCGGAGGACATGCATACAGTAAGAAAAAGGGACGTTCAACGCTGAATGCCAAATTTTCCGCTAGCCTATGTGTTAGATGAGGATTAAGTCTCACCATTGGTTTGGAATATGGATAGACCTTCCCTATGGGAGGTAGGAACCTGAGGATGGTACTAATGAGGTGGATCCATGTGGCCCTCAACTAATAACACCCGAAGAACTTCGGGAGGCCATATCTTACGAACCAGAGGTTGGTTTAGAGAACGATAACAGTTGTTAGAAAGCTACGGGTGAGTAGAAAATTATGAATACCTTAGAGAGATGATTCAATATGATTAGAGTAAGAATTTTTTTTGATGCCCCATCCCTAAAAGGGTACTTAGAGGTCGAGTGTGTTACAAATTGGTATCAAAGTGGGAAACGACACTTGGCCTGCTTGGGCTAACGAAAGAGTCAAGTGAGTATATTTTATTTCTTATAAAATTTTAAGGGAGTGGGAACCCTTCCCTACCCTATCTAGCAGAGAAATATTCAAACATAAGCCTAGATGGGTCGGGGAACAATCATAAGACTAGTTTACCAAGGCTAAGATGAACATGTTGAGAGTATTACTGTCGTACATAAATTATCTGCATAAGTTCTGTGAGGAGAAGGGTGCAAGATAAAATTTAGTTGGGATGTTACCCAACAAGATTGAATCATGCTAGACTATGGCAGAAGAAGCCTATCATTTCTTTCCGGAAATGATAGCCAGTCCTACAAAAGTGGGACTATGCCGAGGGGTATAATGCTTGGTGCATGAAGATATGTTGAAATGCATATCACAAAGATAGAACATGCATATGACATGCATATATACTTATTATAACCCGTCATTGATTGAAAAATATGGTGATGTCATAGATCATATGGTTAGTGATTATCTGACTATGGCATTGTAAGTAAAAGGTTGATGATGTTGAGTACATAGTGCCTTATGAGGTTAGGGTGGGAGGAATTAATGAAATGTTGAACATGGATGTGGCAGAGGAAGTGGTGGGACACTTCTAGATGACCAATGGGTCAAGTTGGCATCCAGAGGTGGATGGTAGCCATACGGATATGTCTTGGTACACTTAGATAGCCATAAGAGGGAGTTAAGGAAAATATTCCCCTATAGAAATCCTTTGACCAAGAGTGAACTGAGGCATGAAGAAGATACTAGAAATGGTTATCCTACTACCTCGAGTGATGCAATAACCACCCATCTGAATTCTAAATTATGGGAGGTTTTACAGTAGAAAGGGAAAATGTGACCCTTGTTGGTTTTTGCCATGAAGAGAGGGCAACATCAGTATGAATTATGACTGTGAGACTAGTCATATGATTGACTGTAACCTCTCGCTAAAGAACACTAAGATTAAAACAAAAATATCAATGTGAATGGATGAGGTAGAGAGGTGCAAGCGATGCACCTAAATATATACAAATATATGTATACATGCTTAAAAGAATAATATGACTACAAGCTCTCAACTGAGAGGGAAGCTCCGTATTGAGTGTCTCTATGAGACTTGTCATAAGAATGATTAGAAGATCATTGGGAGAAGGATTTGGAAGTCTGATATATCCATGTGTATGAGTGACATGGAAAAGGTGCAAGCAGTGAGCTTGCATGATGAAGTTTATTTATGCCCGATTGCATGGATTTAATGCATCGTAAGGTTGCTTGATATAAGAATTGATATTAAGACCGAATACATATGAATGAATGCTGTTAAACATGCAAATGATGCACATATATGATGTATGAGTGAAATGTAAGGCAAGAATTGTACTTGCTCGGATTGAATGAATACCATGGATGCATGGGTGACTCTATTATGAAGAGTCATGAAAGTTTTGTTTTGAATAATAGTTTAAGGGGAATGTGTTCCATTCCCTCAGGAAAGGCTAGTATAAATAGATGAAAGAGTAAATGAGCAAGGATGCTCCGTTGTCACGATAAAAGGAAACATGATTATGCCTCTGAGGACCGCATGAGAACAATTGTGAACAATCATGCGTTAAATGATTTTAATGTAAAGATGTATGTGAGCTGAAAAATATACCTATGGTAGAAACACGTAGGATTATGTATGCATGTGGTTAATTTCATCATGGATGTAATTTAACCAAACAAGGAATATGTGTGGATAAATAGTCTGGATGCATGTTTATATTCCTTATGGAATATTTGGTAAACAACTGAAGCTAACTCAATGTTGAGGCCATCAAAGATAGTGATGGATATGAAATAAGGAAGTTGCATGCCGAAGGAGTTCCCCGTGTAAAGACTTTGTCAAGAGAACACAGTCACAACCTTAATGGTTATTGGAAATTGGGCAGTGGGATATATATATATATATACTGGATTACATTCTAAAACAAAATGTATGAGTGAAAGACTAACAAATGAACGTTGACCATTCTAATAGCTGAATGGTAATGTGCAGAATGCACAGGTTCATGATTCATCATGATCAAAAGGTTCATTGTTGTAGAATGTTGATTTACCAAGAAGATTGAGGTGAACCTAACCAAGGCTTCTCAAGGGAAGGAGCAGGAAGATTCCAACAGGGAGTAGATTGCATAAGCAAAGAAGGAGAAAAGGGGGAATACTTTTCTCACCCCAAAAACTCTGAATTGTTTAACATAGTTGTAAGCCTTAGAAGAGCAACAGTGGAAACAAGTATGTCTAGAAAAAGGGAAATAAATAGATAAGTAAGTTTGATTGAATAGGCTTGGTTAAGCCATAATAAGTAAGGGTAGTGAGGCCTTCGAAAAAAAAAAAAAACCCTCAATTGGACCGAAAGTCCAGGGCTGTGTAGAAGGAGTTGGACAAGGGAAGAGTTCCTTGACCCCTTCCTTGTTATTTATTGTATTTCTCTGGAAAGAGAGATTAATTTACTAATGCATGTAAGTTTTTTGGCATATGGATGCTAATGGTTGTATGATTAAAGAATACAATTGAAATTTGGTTTGTGATTGCACTAGCTAACACATTAAGCAGTAATGTGGTAGAGTGCACATTCAAGTCCTCGTACAGGGTTGTTAAGACTTGCACATTCAAGTCCTTTTTCCAGGTTCTTGGTAAACCTTTCCAAGGAGGGAATCTTTGTGAAGAGATCTATTCTGGGGCATTCCTGGAGACAGATAAGGGGAAACAAATTCCCGAGAGCGGACTGGAAGTCTGACTTGGTTCAACTTATGCATAATTAAATTCAATTATCAACATACGCCATGCGTGGTTTTTCTGTTATAAGCATATACAACTACTAGTACTGATCAAAATACCACACAGATATTCTTATAATGAAAACATTCACAGTTTCACAGCTTATGAGCATAATTATCAGAATACATATATTTCAAGGTGCCAGAGGCAAAACACTTATCAGAAATAACACCAGGGTTAAGCAACTGCTGAGAGGGGTGCTCATTTCCACCCAACCGTAGGCTTAGCGACTCCCAGCGGATTTACCACTAGCCACCCCCGAGTTGAGACCACGATGCTGTGAGATTGCGTCTCTGTCTGCCAGTGACCAGGAGCGAAGGTTACTCTCCTTCCTCTCTGCTATCACTCACTCTGCGTATTGCCAGAGTTCTCCCCTCGCGTCTGCCCTCAATCGCTTCTACCCCACGCCTTATCCTCTTGCGAGGTTGCGTGTGGCGCGATTACCCTCGCGCTGATCAGGCTTGACGGCTCTACGGATGGGCGGTTCACCTCCCATCCCTCATTAAACCATCTACCTACCAGCCTACGAGACATTAATTCAGGGCCAACGAGTCGCTTTTGGTTCTCTGGGCTAGTGGAGTCCAAATACGGTATTAATTCTCGGTGGAAGTTAACGCCACCTTTCCAAGTGCCTTCCACCGCCATCATGGTCTCTTTTTCTACACATCCCCTTTTAGCAGTCCTGCAATATAAATTCATAATGTTATTCAAATTTATTGACCTTTTCCACAAGGTCCATTTACATCACATATTCACATTCATGAGTTTACCACAGTTCTTGGCCAATCCAGTTAATTTTACAAACTGGGGGAAACAAGGTGTTACAATTCCCTCCCCCTTAAAAGGAACATCGTCCTCGATGTTCTTATATACTAACATGAATTGCATATACATAAGTATATAAAATTGGATATGCTTGTCTCATGGCATCCTCCATTTCCCATGTAACCTCATCTGGGCCAAAATGTTTCCACTGCACCTTGACCTGTGCAATGGTTCGGTTCCTGAGCGGGGTTTCCTTTCTGTCCAGTATACAATGGGGTTCTGGTAGAAATTTTCCCTCTGGTTCCACCTGGATCACACACCAGTCAATTATATGATTAGCATCATGTACGTATTTCTTCAATAATGAAACATGGAAAACATTATGTGCTTTTACTGTGGGAGGAAGTGCTAGTCGATAGGCTACAGGTCCCACTCTGTCTAGAACCTCAAAGGGTCCACAATACTAGGGTGCCAACTTGGCACAAGATCCCATTTTTAGGGAACTCATTCTGGGCTTAATTCTGTGATATACACGGTCTCCCATTTTGAACTCTCTTGGATTTCTCCTTTGATCAGCATAACTTTTTTGTCGGTTCCGAGCGATCTTCAGATTTTGTTTTATCTGAGTCACTTGCTGTTCCATTTCCCTCAGCATGTCGGGTCCAAAAGAAATCCTATTTACAGGATTACTCCAGCTGATTGGAGTATTACACAACCTACCATAGAGGACCTCAAAGGGACTCATCTTTAAGGATGCTTGGTAGCCGTTGTTGTAGGCGAATTCTACCAATGGCAGGTAGTCTTCCCATTTCCTGGGTTGATGCATTACATGCATCCTTAACATATCCTCTAATATTTTATTCACTCTTTCTGTCTGTCCGTCAGTTTGAGGGTGATAGGCGGTGCTAAACAATAATTTGGTCTCTAAACCGACCATCAATGATTTCCAAAAATTGGAAGTAAATTTTGTGTCTCTGTCAGATATTATCTCCCTCGGCATACCGTGCAGTTGGAATACCTCCTTCATGAATATCTGGGCGATATCTATCACCTTGTAGGTTGATTTGATGGGGATGAAATGAGCAGACTTGATCAATTTATCTACCACCACCATAATGGCATCGTTCTGTTTAGTTGAAGTTGGTAATCCAGTGATAAAATCCTTGGAGATGGTTTCCCATTTCCATTCTGGGATGGGTAAAGGGTGTAATAGTCCTGATAGGTGTCGATGTTTTGCTTTAACCTGTTGGAACTCTATGCATTGGGCCAAATATTTTTCTATGTCTTTCTTCAATCCAGGCCAATAAAATTGTTTCCGGGTGGCAGTGATCATTTTCTGGTATCCTGGGTGACCAGTGTATGGTCTTTTATGTAGTTCATCCATGATGAACCTCTTCAAGTCGTCACATTTGGAATGTACATTCTATCTCTGTAGGTGAGCAGACCTCCTTTGGTCATCTGGTAGCCTTCATATTTTACTCCAGAGGGTTCTTGCTGTAGGTACAAGGTCACCATCTGAACAAAGGAATCTGTCTCCTGTGCATTTCTGACTCTGTTCTTGACATCTGTCTCGCAGGTACTCACCGCTGCCAGGTGAATCGTTCTCATGCTCCTGCTAAGGGCATCAGCCACCCTATTTTCCTTCCCTTTGATGTGTTTGATTTCAAAATCAAATTTGCTAAGGAGGGCCATCCATCTAGCTTGTCTATCATTGATCTTTGGTTGGTCAAACAAATACCGTAATCCACAGTGATCTGTCATAAGTACAAATTTTCTTCCCAAGAGGTAATGCCTCCACATTTTCAAGGCATGCACTATGGCAGCCAATTGTATATCATGAGTCACATAGTTGACCTCATGTTCATTCAATTTCGGGATTCATAGTAGATCACCTTTCCTTCCTGCATAAGGACTCCTCCGAGCCCTTCCTTACAGACATCTGTGCACACAAGGAAGTCAGCTTCTGGGTCAGCGATTTTCAACATGGGTGCATGGGTTAGTAGATGTTTCAAGGTTTGAAATATTTCTTCACATTGTTGTGTCCACATGAATTTTGTCCCCTTCTTCTGGAGGGCAGTGATTGGACAACCAATCTTGGAGAATCCTTTTATAAATC
>ML786802.1:259851-271494 GCA_009831015.1 Picea engelmannii | reverse complement strand
TTCAGACTTCAGGTTGAAACATGAAATCACATGCACGACATATACAAAGCAAATGCATAACAAGAAAGCAAACATTCATGAGCATAACATCAATACACAGAGAAAACAACACAAACCATGAGTTTGAATCAAAGCGTCCTTCGATTAATTCATACGCCTGTACATGGGCGTTCTTCATACATTGTTCTCTGCTTGCTCTTCTCTTCTCCAGAATGCTTCCTCTATTCTTCTCTACTACTTTACAATGGTACAATGAGGGTGTCTATATCCGTTTTCCCTCTTGGACTCTAAACTATCAAATCTAGACTTAAAAATCCTATCTTCCAACATTAAATCTATTAAATGCCTCCTATCTACCAAAGGACGAGAGCTTAAAGGCTCAAGGTCCAATACAATATACAAATGCACCTTCATAAATGGTTCATTAAAGACTTGCGCTACAATCCCAAAGCACTTCAAAAATTTGGGTTTGTTTATCCAGCTGATCTCCGCTTGATGTGCTGGCTCGCTTGATGAGTTGGCGATGCTCCTGCATCATACTCCTCGGATTGAAAACTTTCATGGGATCCTGTCCATGAGCTCCTGCATGGTCTATCCATGCTTTTGTATCTCTGCTTCAGTCTCCCAGCTGGCATCTTCCACTGGGTGGTTCTTCCATTTGACCAGATACTCGAAGTATTGCTTCCGCCTGGTCTTTTTGCTCACTCTCTTGTCAAGTATACACTCCATCTGTGGCTTCTCTGCAATCGACATCTGTTTCTGCCACTGGATTTCTGGTTGGTCATCACTTCCAGCTCCTGCTTCCTCAGCCTTATATGGATATAAGTCTGAGACATTGAACGTCGGAGATATTCCGATCTCATCCGACAACTCAATTTCATAAGCGTTTTCTCCCAGTTTCTTTAGGACTCTGCATGGCCCAATTTTCTTCATTTTCAGCTTGTTGTATGTTCCCCTTGGGAACCTTTCCTTCCTTATATGTGCCAGAACTAGATCACCAACTTCGAACTGAAGTTATCTCCGATGTTGATCCGCTCTGCGCTTATATTCCTGATTTGATTCGAGCAGTCGCTCCTTCACCCTGCTGTGAAGTTCTTCCATCGCCTCTGTGAATTCTTCAGCGCTTGTGCTCTTAGTTATTATCTGCTCTGCATCCCTCAGTTCAGATACTCCTCTTGGCTGCCTGTCGTATACAATCTCAAATGGACTTTTCCCTGTGCTCCTGTTCACTGAGTCGTTGTATGCAAACTCTGCCTGTGGAAACTCCCAACTGTTGTGGTGCTCGATCACCAAGCTTCTCAGTAAGTCTACCAGAATTCTATTTACCACCTCTGTTTGCCCATCCGTCTGAGGATGATAGGAAGAACTAAACATGAAGTTAGTTCCCATCTTCTTCCAGAGTGTCCTCCAGAAATGTCCAATGAATTTTGTATCCCTGTCCGATACTATGCTTCTGGGTAATCCGTGAAGTCTAACGACCTCCTTGAAAAACAAATTTGCGATATGAGTCGCATCGCTGGTCTTCTGGCATGGGATAAAATGTGCCATTTTGGAAAACCTGTCAACCACCACAAAGATCGAATCATGTCCTCTTTGCGTCCTAGGCAATCCCAATACGAAATCCATGCTGATTTCATCCCACGGCCTCTCGGGTATGGGTAATGATTGATATAATCCCGTATTCTGCTTCCTGCCCTTTGAATGATGGCAAATTCTACATCTGTCAACAAACTTCTTGACTTCCAACCACATCCCTGGCCAAAATTATGCTTCGCTCAGCTTTGCAAATGTCTTGTCGTGGCCAAAATGCCCTGCCAATCCACCACTGTGTTTCTCTTTTAGCAGATTCTCCCTCATGGAGCAATTTGGAATGCATAACTGATTTCCTCTAAACAACAGTCCATTTTGGATCATGTAATCTATCCAAGGGCTTCTGTCTCTGAGAACTAGATTCTCAGCTACTTCGTAGGCCTCTGCAAAATCTGCATCACCTGCATACATGTCCCTAAGATTTTCAAAACCCAATGTTTTGACTCGGAACTCTTGCAGCAACAAACACTTCCTGCTCAAAGCATCAACCACTTTGTTAGCAGTACCTGAAATGTGTTTAATTACAAATGTAAAATTCTGCATATACTCTACCCATTTAGCATGTTTCTAATTCAACTTCTCCAGTTGAGTCACAAACTGTAATGCATGATTATCACTATACAAAACAAATTCCTTCGGGATCAAGTAATGCCTCCACTTCTTCAACGCCTGTATGATAGCATAAAATTCTTTGTCATACGTGGAATACTTCACTTTTGCCTCATCCAACTTCTCGCTAAAATATGCAATTGGTCTGTCCTCCTGGCTCAAGACCGCTCCTATGGCAAAGCCACTTGCATCACATTTCACCTGGAACACCTTCGTAAAATCCGGCAACACCAAAACCGGTTGTTCCGTAATCTTTCGTTTCAACAGGTTGAAACTCTTCTCTGCTTCTTCAGTCCAATGAAAAGATTTATGTCTTTTCTTGATGGTATCCATCATTGCTGCGCTAATTCCACTGAAATTCCTGATGAATTTTTGGTAGAAACTAGCCAGTCCATGAAAACTTCTCACCTCGAAAATATTTCTCGGTGATGGCCAATTTTTAATTACCTCCACTTTACTTGGATCCATTTTTAATTCATTCGCCGATATGAAAAATCCCAAGTAAATGAGTTCTGTCTTCATAAATGAAGATTTCCTCATGTTAATCAACAACTTCTCTTGCTGTAGCTTCTTCATTACTACAACTAAATGCTTCAGATGTTCTTCTTTTGTTTTGCTGAAAATTAATATGTCATCTAGATAAACAATGACAAACTTACCAATGAATTCCTTCAGCACTTAATTCATTAACCTCATGAAGGTACTCGGTGCATTCGTCAAGCCAAATGGCATGACAAGCCATTCATACAACCATTCATTGGTTTTGAAGGCCGTCTTCCACTCATCGCCTTCCCTCATGCGAATCTGATGGTATCCGCTTTTCAAATCAACCTTTGAAAAAAATTTGGCTCCACTTAAACAGTCCATCAAGTCATCCATCCGTAGCAATGGAAACCTGTACCTGATGGTTATCTTGTTAATGGCTCTGGAATCAATGCACATTCTCCAACCTCCATCTTTCTTTGGACTCAGTACCGTTGGAACGACACACGGACTTAAAATTTCCCTGATCATTCCTTTATCCAAAAGTTCCTGTACCTGCCTTTTAACTTCTTCGTTCTCCTGCGGCGTCAACCTGTATGCAGCTTTGTTTGGAAATTTGGCCCCTGGTATGAGGTCTATATGATGACTTACACTCCTCATCGGCGGCAACGAATGAGGTAATTCATCTACCACAATGTCAACGAACTCTTCCAGCAGTTCCTGAATTTCTTCCGGCAAATCATCCACTCTTGTGCTGGTCAAAACGATTTTCGGTTTCCTGACCACAAAGAATTGTGGATCTTCCTTCTTCTTTACTTTCGTCAGAAGTTCCTTCCCACTCATGAGAAGTACAGTATTTCTCGGTTCCGGTTTTACTTCTTTGTCTTTAATTGGAAGTAGCATATGTGTTCTTCCATTCTTCTCCAAAGTATACGTATTCATCTTCCCATCATGAATTACGTTCCTGTTATATTGCCATGGTCTGCCTAGCAATAAATGACATACATCCATAGGAATAACATCACATAGTATTTTATCATTATATCCTCCTATGTTGATGTCAACTAAGAACTGTTTGGTGACACTTACCTAATGTCCCTTTTGTAGCCATGAGACTTTATATGGACTCGGGTGATCAGTTGTTTCCAATTCTAGTTTCTCCACCATCTCGGTTGAAACGAGATTATCTGTGCTTCCACTGTCCACAATAACCTTGCATTTCCTGTCTTTGGTCTTGCATGTGGTTCTGAAAAGTCTGTTTCTCTGAGCTGTGTCCTCCACCTCCTTCTCAGTTGTTAAGAGAACCTTACGCATCATCAATGACCTTCTGTCTTCTGCGTCTTCTGATTCAGCATCTCGCCTCCGTGCCTCGGCGATGTGAGCTTCTCCTCCATCCTTCTTCCTATCTGGACAGTCAACTACCTTGTGTCCATTCTTTCCGCATGTGAAGCATGTGATGACTCCACCTCTGCCTCTTCCTCTACCTCGGGTACGAGGAAAGGTGTTATTATCAGCATATCCTCCACCCTGTTCTGTCTGCTGCCTTCGTTGTTCAGCGTGATGGCCTCGCTGTGAACTTCCACCTCTTTCTGTTCTTGTCTGAGGCTTTTTCCAGTCGTCCTTGGATTTCTGGAACCTATCTTGGGCAACTGACTTACCCTTTGGCTGGCTCCTACCTCTGCCTCGCTGTCCTGGCTTACGGCTCAACTTCTCTTCAGCTTTCAATGCCATCTGATACGCATCCTCCACTGTTCTGATGGTTTTCATACTCATCTCATCCTGGATATCGTATCTTAAGCCATTCATATACCTGGCAACTTTTTCATCATCGCGCTCCCGATGACCTACTCTGATATTCAGCTTATAGAATTCCTCAGTATACTCCCTCACTGTCATCAACTTCTGTCTCAGGTTCTGCATTCTCCTGAACAATGTGATTTGATAATCCCTTGGGATGAACTTTGCCTTCATCTTTGCAATCATTCGATCCCAGCTTTTAATCTTTTGCTTGCCTTTGCAGCGTTTATCTGCTTGAAGCTCGTCCCACCATAATGCTGCGTGTCCCTTCAATTTTGTGACAGCATGCCTAACCTTCTTATCTTCTTCGATGTCTTCATAATCGAAGTAAGTGTCAAGAGCTCTAATCCAATCTAGAAGCTCTTCTGCATCTAGATTTCCTTCATAAGTTGGAATTTCCATCTTTGTTTTTGAACTCATCCGGGCGATAGCCTTAATTAATCGCTCATTGGCTGCATCTTCTGCTGGGATTTGTTCTTCTCTATGTCCAGCACCACCTTCATCCTCGGATTCACTGATATCTCCTGCATAAGCCTTCCGCCTTCGTGATGTCTCCATGTCCTCCATTCTGGCACAAAGATTTCGTATTTCTCTCTCCATGTCTGGATTCTATCCTTGACTACCTCTTTCTCCGGACATTTCCCTTTCTCTGGACAATTCCCTTTCCTCCTCTGGATCGGGTGATTCTCTACCCCTTCTCCTTGGCGGCATGGTGAATTCTCCTTGTTCTCTGCTACAGAAAGAAAAGAAGCTTTTCTATGCTCTGATACCACTCTGACGCAAACGCGCCACCCAGGGCACGTCCGCTCCCACCAGGACCTTCTTTTCCTTAGGCCCGAAGAACTGAAATTCTCTTCAAATCCCTTGTCGGGACTTTTCTACACCCACAGGACTCTCCTTATGACCTCCCTTTGTCTTATCAGGAAATCGGGTCTCGCGTGATCGCGAGTCCTGCACTCACGAGATCGGGTCTCACAAATCCCCGAACCCCGATGAAATATTCACCCACGTGTTCCTTGCTTCTGTCGGGAATATCCCTGTCGGGAAATCGGCCTTTACGAGGTCGTAGACAACTTGCCTCGCAAATCCTTGATTCCCGATCCTCGATAGCACTCACTGCACTCCTTAGCTTCCTCCGGCTAGCTCCCTGCTCATGCGACCTGCTAATCCACGAGACCAAGCTTCTTTCTCCTATCGGAGTTTTGGAATTCGCGGAATTGGAATGCGTAGAACTTACACCCTTGGGATCTCCGATTCTCCGATTCTCGATGCCACTTGGCGTTGACTCCAACGAGGGTTGACCTTCCGACACCTGTCCTCCACTACGACCCTTAACCCTGTCGGGAAATCGTGTATCGAAATATCACGATTCCCATTGTCAATGTACATGGGACTTTCAATTCCCCGAACCCCGATATAAATTGTCACCTGTCCTCTGTTCTAGCACCTGGGGCCCACACTCCTGTGGTGATCGGGAAATCGTGTTTCGGAGTTTCACGATTTCAAATGCGCTGGTTCACAGAACTTCTAAAGTTCCAAACCCTGACTCCCTTGGATCCTCGGACACGCGTCCCTTACATCGAACGGCTCCGACCGTATCGGGAAATCGCGGATCACGATTCCGTTATGCAAGAGTTTCACGACCCCAGAAACCCCGATATCCCGAACTCTGACTCTCTGGGATCTCTCGCCACGTGTCCCTGTGCTTTGGATGGCTCGGATCCTATCGGGAAATCGTGGATCGCGATTTCAATATGCTCGAGTCTCTTGTCTCCGGAAACCCCGATTCTCCGATTCCCGACTCTTCGGGATCTCTTGCCACGTGTCCCTGCTAATGGACGGTTTTGAGCGCCCGTCGGGATATCGCGGATCACGATTCCAGCATACAACGTTTTCACACTCCTGAAATCCCCGATGGGTTAAATCCCGACTCCTGCCTTGATGTCTGACACGTGTTCGGTTGAGATCAACGACTGAGATCCTTCCTCGGGATTTCGAGAATCACAAGGTCCCGATTCTCTGCCTTGACAAAACCCCGATGACCTTGATATCCCAATGACTCCTCCGGGACTCCTCGTCTGTCTCAAGGCTTAAAACCTGCGCAACTTTCCCGAGATCTAATAGCTGACGGGATTTCGCAATTTTCCTCTGCGAATCCTGACCGTCGATTTCTCTTCCTTGAAGATTTCTTGGGAATGGCTAAGTGTTCCTTCTCAAAACTTGCTCTCCAACGCCTGCGCTTGCAACCCCTACTCGAACCTTCTTCGACACAAACCTCCTGTGCTCTCCTTTAACAATGTCACGAAGGTGCTAAACCTCCTGAGCTTTCCCACTCTGATTCTTTCAGAGGAACTTGCGCGCACTCCTTGCGCTCAACATTCAACAACTTCCCAAGTGTTGAATCCTTCCGACCTTGTGCACTCCTGCAACAACAGTCTTCGATCTCCTTTGCTCAGATTTACAATAGAGACTTCTTCTTCAGCCTGCGCACTCCTTGCACGGCTTCAACAACCCTCTTCCACTTCTGGGTGAATGAGAACAAAATTTAAACTACTGAGCCTTCATCAACGCACTCCTTGCGGATGACTTCAACTGCACACCTTGCAGGAATCTCCTGGCTCAGATAGAGAAACAATTGAACCTCACTCTCTTTCTCTTTCAGACTTCAGGTTGAAACATGAAATCACATGCACAACATATACAAAGCAAATGCATAACAAGAAAGCAAACATTCATGAGCATAACATCAATACACAGAGAAAACAACACAAACCATGAGTTTGAATCAAAGCGTCCTTCTATTAATTCAAACGCCTGTGCATGGGTGTTCTTCATACACTGTTCTCTGCTTGCTCTTCTCTTCTCCAGAATGCTTCCTCTATTCTTCTCTACTACTTTACAATGGTACAATGAGGGTGTCTATATCCATTTTCCCTCTCGGACTCTAAACTATCAAATCTAGACTTAAAAATCCTATCTACCAGCATTAAATCTATTAAATGCCTCCTATCTACCAAAGGATGAGAGCTTAAAGGCTCAAGGTGCAATACAATATACAAATGCGCCTTCATAAATGGTTCATTAAAGACTTGCGCTACAATCCCAAAGCACTTCAAAAATTTGGGTTTGTTTATCCAGCTGATCTCCGCTTGATGTGCTGGCTCGCTTGATGAGTTGGCGATGCTCCTGCATCACCTAGTGACGCAAATCCTTTGTCAACTCGAATCCCCGATATCCGAAATACCGATGGACTCTTGATCTCCACCACATGTCCTCCACGGATGGACGATCTAGATCTATATCGGGACTTTCACCATGGAGTGTCCCGATCCCTTGTCATCAGGATTCCCGGAATCCCTAATTCCGAATCCCCGATACCGACTCCTCTCTCGGGACTTTTTCCCTTGTTCACGAGGGCTTAACCCCTCTTTACAGATCCAACGACTGTCGGGTTTTTCTAGCTAATATCTAACGGCTCAGATCTATCCCACGTCGTGCACTCTCCCACTACTTCCTGGACGTGGAAAAATCAACGGTCCAGATGTTCTCATGGACCTTGAGGATCTACGATCCCGATTTCCTCGCTATTCACGAAGATAGAGGAAAAGGGGCAAGGTATGTAACGCCCTTGTTTCTTTCGTCAATCTAACGGTCGTGAATGACCATGGATCTTCCGACGGGATCTCGTCTGTCAATCGATACTTATCCCTACGCTGCTACTTCAGGATTTTAAGAGGGTCATTCCTCCTTGTACAGGGTTGTTAAGACTTGCACATTCAAGTCCTTTTTCCAGGTTCTTGGTAAACCTTTCCAAGGAGGGAATCTCTGTGAAGAGATCTATTCCAGGGCATTCCCGGAGACAGATAAGGGGAAACAAATTCCCGAGAATGGACTGGAAGTATGACTTGGTTCAACTTATGCATAATTAAATTCATTTATCAACATACGCCATGTGTGGTTTTTCTGTTATAAGCATATACAACTACTAGTACTGATCAAAATACCACACAGACATTCTTATAATGAAAACATTCACAATTTCACAGCTTATGAACATAATTATCAGAATACATATATTTCAAGGTGCCAGAGGCAAAACACTTATCAGAAATAACACCAGGGTTAAGCAACTGCTGAGAGGGCTGCTCGTTTCCACCCAACCGTAGGCTTAGCGACTCCCAACGGATTTACCACTAGCCACCCCCGAGATGAGACCACGATGTTGTGAGATTGCGTCTCTGTCTGCCAGTGACCAGGAGCAAAGGTTACTCTCCTTCCTCTCTGCTATCACTCACTCTGCGTATTGCCAGAGTTCTCCCCTCGCGTCTTCTCTCAATCGCTTTTACCCCACGCCTTATCCTCTTGCGAGGTTGCGTGTGGCGCGATTACCCTCATGCTGATCAGGCCTAACGGCTCTACAGATGGGCGGTTCACCTCCCATCCCTCATTAAACCATCTACCTACCAGCCTGCGAGACATTAATTCAGGGCCAGCGAGCTGCTTTTGGTTCTCCGGGCCAGTGGAGTCCAAATACGGTATTAATTCTCGGTGGAAGTTAATGCCACCTTTCCAGGTGCCTTCCACCGCCATCGTGGTCTCTTTTTCTGCACATCCCCTCTGAGAAGTCCTGCAATATAAATTCATAATGTTATTCACATTTATTGTCCTTTTCCACAAGGTCCATTTACATCACATATTCACATTCATGAGTTTGCCACAGTTCTTGGCTAGTCCAGTTAATTTTACAAACTGGGGGAAACAAGGTGTTACAATTCCCTCCCCATTAAAAGGAACATCGTCCTTGATGTTCTTATCTACTAACATGAATTGCATGTACATAAGTAAATAAAATCGGATATGCTTGTCTCATGGCTTCCTCCATTTCCCATGTAACCTCATCTGGGCCAAAATGTTTCCACTGCACCTTGACCTGTGCAATGGTTTGGTTCCTGAGTGAGGTTTCCTTTCTGTCCAGTATGCAATGGGGTTCTGGTAGAAATTCTCCCTCCGATTCCACCTGGATCACAGACCAATCAATTATATGATTAGCATCATGTGCATATTTCTTCAATAATGAAACACGAAAAACATTATGTGATTTTACTGTGGGAGGAAGTGCTAGCCGATAGGCTACAGGTCCCACTCTATCTAGAACCTCAAAGGGTCCACAATACCTGGGTGCCAACTTGGCACAAGCTCCCATTTTCAGGGAACTCCTTCTGGGCTTAATTCTGAGATATACATGGTCTCCCATTTTGAACTCTCTTGGAGTTCTCCTTTGATCAACATAACTTTTTTGTCGGTTCTGAGCGATCTTCAGATTTTGTTTTATCTGAGTCACTTGCTTTTCCATTTCCCTCAGCATGTCAGGTCCAAAAGAAATTCTATTTACAGGATTACTCCAGCTGATTGGATTATTACACGACCTACCATAGAGGACCTCGAAGGGACTCATCTTTAAGGATGCTTGGTAGCCGTTGTTGTAGGCGAATTCTACCAATGGCAGGTAGTCTTCCCATTTCCTGGGTTGATGCATTACATGCATCCTTAACATATCCTCTAATATTTGATTCACTCTTTCTATTTGTCTGTTGGTTTGAGGGTGATAGGCGGTGCTAAACAACAATTTGGTCTCTAAACCGACCATCAGTGATTTCCAAAAATTGGAAGTAAATTTTGTGTCTTTGTCAGATATTATCTCCCTCAGCATACCTTATAGTCGGAATACCTCCTTCATGAATATCTGGGCGATATATATCGCCTTGTAGGTTGATTTGATGGGGATGAAATGAGCAGACTTTCTCAATTTATCTACCACCACCATAATGGCCTCTCAGAAAGAAGCAAGAGGGACCCAAAAAATAATAAACAAGACATAGCCAAGAGGATAGGGGGTCTCATCTCAAGCCAACCTATTAGGTTCATGGGTACCTAACAGTATGACATTGCCATTATCTGGTTACCACACCAGGGCAGTGACCTTTGGTTGCATGGCCAAGGGAAAGGGGGTCTCATCACGAGCCAACCTTCTCATCTCTGTGAAAGTACTTGTGGATAACATTATTAGCTTTGGTCACCATGCCAAGGCAGTGTCCTCCAGTTAGACCTTGAATAAAAAGAAAAGAAGAAGAAAAAACAAATAAAGAAAGAATAAAGGAAAGAACGGGCTTGGAAAAAATTGCATCCATGATGGGTACAACTCGCCTTCTACAAAGGCACCCACAAATAACATTATGCATCCCTGGCTTTCACTCTACCCATTTGTCTGGACATCCCCCAGCCACATCACCTCGTTTACATGGCTTGGATGAAACCTTCCTGGGAGCTTCCCTTCTCTTGTGGATGCTTGCCCAATAGGATGTCTTGTCCTTTTCTTCGATCTTGTATTATTGATTTTTGTAATATCTTTGAGCTATTGAACGATATATCAGGGTGTTTATGCATATGTTTGATAATATTAATGGTGAACTGTGATTGACATTGCTATGATCCTTGTGACTAATGAGCCCATTGAGGGCGTAGTTTTTGATGTGTAGGACCATGCCCGACGGACAGGTACCATTTGGACTAGTACACATGGGGAGATGATTAGTTTGGACCTCCATAGGGATGAAGAGCCCATTAGATGGTTTCTAAGACCCCGTCAGAGGGGCAGAGGCAGGACAGTGTTTGACCGAGGTTTTGCACCGGAGAAGAAGAGGACATTTCACTAGAGGCACTTTGGCAGAGCCCGGCCTAGGGGGAATGAACCCTTTTCAGTGGAACGTTGGCCTTGGAAGGCTCAGAGCATCCCCATCCTTACCATGACATCATCCAACTTCATGGTCATTCTTGGAGGCAGACTGGGCAGCAGTGGCACGTGTGGCATGTTGGAGAAGCCCCTGGGGGGCTAACGTTTTGCTCATGGATGTCTCATCTGCCATAAAAGGGGCTAGCGCCTCCCTTGAAGGGGCTTTTACCTTTATTACAACTCAATTAGGGTTTTAATTTGACAATTTAATGTAAAAAAAATATTCTGGTATTGTCGGCCATTTTTTATGACCTAAAATTAATTAAGGTCATTGATACACTATATATTGAGGAGTTTTAGCCTCATTTTAACATAACTCATCACTCACTCTCCTAGTGAGGTCTGATTTTTGCGCCCTATTAGGGTTATTGGCT
>ML786802.1:249274-259801 GCA_009831015.1 Picea engelmannii | reverse complement strand
CTTGATTGAATGGTTGTAGTTTAATTTCTTGCATCTATTTATAAATATTGCTGAATCAAAACCCTAGGGGACAAACACACAAGTAGGTTGTTGTCTCATGTCCCTTGATAGAAAAACCTTTTAGCCATTGAAGAAGAAGAAGAGAGCCTAGCCATTGCTACACTCTTTCTTTCTTCTTCCCTTAAGCTAGCCGTACCTTTAAACTTCATGAGGAAGAGGATGTCCCAGGCCTAGGTTATCTACACCTAGGGCCATTTTTCTTTTAGGGTTTGATGAAAGAGCCTTGCCTTTGTGTTGACGGGCGAAATTGACCGCTCGTCAACTGGAAAAGTGAATCTGGTCTGGGGTTGTCTAATTAACCCAAGATGTTTGGATTAATTCACTCCGATGGGTTTAGCGGCTCCGTTGGCCAATCTAAGTTCTAAAGAAAGCGAAAAATAACTAAACGAAATACAATAACTTAATAAATAACAATCACTAAAATCTATATGTACATTTATATATATATATATATATATATGTACAATATGTATAATAATTCTATATGCAATCTATAGAAATCACAAGTTTTAATCTAAACTCGTAAAAATCAAATGTAAATTGGTTCCTTTAACAACAGTAATAAAGAAAGTGAAAATACTATTTAATTTTTTGGTTTGTTTTCTTGGATGTATACATTCATGAAATCAAATATTAAGCTACTTAATCGAACAGAAAATTATAGATAATGGAAATCATACCATATATATAAAACTTCTAAAACAAACAAGCAAACGAAATAAAATAACAGACTAACCTATTAATGCATCCAATGTCTGTTCAATAGAGAATATCCAACCACCTTATCCGGGAAGTAAACCTGCAACGGATCGTAATGTTGTTCCGAACAAAAGAGAAACAATGCGTTGGAGATTGTGTTTTGATAACAGAAAATAAAATGGACACAGTCATAATGACCTAATGGTTTACAAGTAATTATGACGAGATAAATCTTCCTGTAAGAACTTGCATGTAAACATTCAACAGAAATTATAGATGAATCTCCTAATTTAAATTGGATAGATGATCACTGTGTATATATTGTATCTGAAACATAAGATATGGGCAGCATATAAAAATGAATCATGTCAACTGGTAATAAATCACGATGACGAAAGCAATCACCATCTATTATCAGATCAACATAAACATAACCTGAATCAAAACATCATACAAAAAAGCTAAAGCTGTAACGTGCATCCTGTTCCATTCAAGTCTGCGATAAAACGCCCATACTCTTGCCCCAGGCCGAGATGATGCAATGTTTACAAAATGATATGTTTATATAGGTTTCAAGAAACATAACTGTTTCCTGTTCATAAGATCAAATTGGTTTCAAAAATAAAGGGGGATTCAACCACCCCGATTTCACTAGATATCAAAAAACTACCAACAGTCTAATTATGTTTATTCAAAATAGATAATAGATATGGCAGGGAGATCTCAAAAGTGCCTCATATCATCTTTGAAATCACGGGCTCCTTAATTATCCTGAAAACAAAAGAAAATAGGAAGATCTCAGATATGTTTTCTGTCATCAAATTAAACAATTAGAATTTTCTTAACTGGTTACAAAATCTTGCGATTCTGTAGCTAGTTATAATAGCAAATGCAATCTCATTTTATTGAATAAATAAAACATGCTAATCTTAATAATAAAAATAGTTTATTCAATCAAACTGAATATCCTAACTTAAGAATGACAATAATCATGCTAACAAAATCATACCTCTAATCATAAAACCAAATCGTATCAAGAAACTTTGGAGTTAACGATAGCTGTCACTGCCTCTACGTTTTTGAAAATCACATGACCTGTAGTTTTGAAACGCTTCTCCTTCCCTTGGATGATGGATTCAAGTTTGTTGTTTTCATTTGTTAACATATCAACTTGGTCTCTTAAATACTTGACTCGTGACTGTAGAAACAGGACATCGGTATAGTATTTGTCGATCCATGATAGGCATACATCACATTGTGACTATGAGGCGTTTTCATTAGAACGAACAAGATTACGGATCAGAGAACCATCCGCATGAATAACAGATTTATTGCAGAGCTGGATACCAGGGAACTCTGGGTTATCTTTCAAACAAGGAGGAAAATTATCGACATAGTTATAGGGTCGTTCAGGGTATAGCCCGAATGACATAGGGTCTTCTTCAGCAAGGAATTTGTCAATTTATGAGTCTGAGCTTTCGCTCACTTCAATCATGCTGACCGGGTTTGCATGGGGGTTTGTTTTATTTTGAAGACTTCGAGAAATTAACTGACCAACTCTTTTGTTTTTGAAATTGACATCAACACTACCTTTTAACTTCTTTCCTGTAGGTTTCTTCATAGTTTTAATACAATCCTTTGGATGTGTAACCGGTTGACTGTCCTATTGAATGACCTTAGGGTAGCTTGAGGGTTCGCTATTAGGGGAAAAATCACAAGCCTGGAGAGGTGGAAGAGAGGCCTTCGGGTTCACAAGGGTTTCCTCAACGACTGGCTTATCTACTTCTCCCAACTCAGGGTTACCAAAACCATTTCGCGTAATTAACGAATCCCAACAGTCATTTTGTGACTCTAACTGATGCATGAGGATGCTTTTAATCAGGCCATGATGAAAACGACTTGAATCTGACCTCTGTTTCCTAAATCTTTTCCCCATTTTATACAGACTTTTGAGTAGGTAATAAGGCATATTCAACGGAAAACCAATAAAACTCATAAGTAGGCGTAAATGATATAGGAAAAAAAGTCCGAATTGTCCCTCACATGTGATGAATTGATTCACTACAACAAGTAAGTCATGCCACCTAGTTTTCAAGAATGAAATTGGCATACCTCTATTACAACTGGTTATTTTTTGTGAGGTAAACAGTAAATTCCAAGGGACTTCGTCCACTTTCGTGTTTTTTAACCATTTATGACCAACCATTGGCAATCATGTGGCTTGACTTAGGAAATCTTCAGTTACTTCCAATTGCACATCATCGATTTTTTCTCTACAACCATCAAAGGTTAAGGCAAACTCTTGGGTGACCTGAAGATTAAAACCCTGAAACTTTTTGATGAAAATATGCCAATCATTCCTTTCCAAATCTTCCCTAGCATTATCATATGAGAGCAGAGTTTGGATGCCGTTCGGTTCAACCCTTACCACCAGATCCATACTGAATGGATTGGTAATTAATGCACAACACACAGGTAGGGTTTGCAAAAACGAAACAGAGCCATAGCCCCGAGCTTTATCAATACATGCTGTGATGATTCAAACGATGGGCAAGGTGTTTAATCAAAACGCGTGTGAAGAGTTTTGTGAAACCCGAGACCATGCTAAGGAGTTATGGAAATCCTGTACATCGTATTCCACCTTGGTATTGAGTACATGCTAGGACCAAAGTACTCAGAAAACATAAGTGCGTGCATCATATTTTGATTACAAAGTTGGGTAAATGAATAATCAAAAGTTTTGTGAAAGAAATGTGATCAAAGATCAAACCAAAATCAATACAAACAATATCAAATGGTGGGGTCTTTTGTTTGTCAATACTATCAATCTCTTGGTCATGCTTATGAGTTGACAGGGTGAAAAACACAACAGGGTGATACCTTCCTGGCAAAGAATCGAACTGCATATTAAATAAACCATTTGTTTTCAATGAAATTTTAAAACAAAATAGTAACGATAGTTGCAAGTTTTCATGCTTTCAGTCATGAAAACAAAGCATGAAT
Source organism: Picea engelmannii (assembly GCA_009831015.1). Lineage (NCBI taxonomy): Eukaryota > Viridiplantae > Streptophyta > Pinopsida > Pinales > Pinaceae > Picea > Picea engelmannii. Next base: position 256,039 of record ML786802.1, on the reverse strand, counting down.
AGATGATAGGTAAAATGCGACGATTTACAACTATCATTTAGGGAAACGCTCATGAAGAGTAATAAAATTTCATAGACCCTGTGTAGGCAGCTTATAAAAATAATAATTATATAATCGCTGCCAACATGCTCATATTTTCCCCTTCTTTCTTAAACCTCGTAATTAATGCAATGAAATGTAATAACATCACGACGACACTCTTTTGTCATTTTTTGGAACACCTATATGGTTCCTTCTATTTTTCTTTGTTTATAGAGGTTGTTATTTACTGATAAATATGTCACAACAACATCAAACTTTTTAAAGATTTTATCCAATAGTTTATTTGTATTTGGAGTGTGCCTTCCTTATTTAGTCCATCCATGAGGGTGCCTTCTTTGCTTGGTCCATCCACCCATTTATTTTCCTCTTAGAGTATGAATTCCTTGCTTAGTCCTTCCATGAGAGAGATATATGCAATACTATAAGGTACACGACTAATTTTTTCATTTGTTGAAAAATTACCATCCATGAGAGTGATATATGCAATAATATCAAGGACATGACTATTTTTTTTCATTTGTTGAAAATCTACCATCCATGAGAGTGATATATGCAATAATATCAGGGACATGACTATTAGGGATATATGAGAGTGATACATGCAATAATATCAGGGATATATGCAATAATATCAAGGATATATGAATGTCCCCCTCAATCTTGTGCATTCTTTATTGGCAATCTTCCTCGAACTTACCCCATGCTTAAACTTTATCATGAAATAGGTTGGGGGACAAAACTATGTGTTAACAAGTTCTAAAGGGTATAGGGGCTTGGTAAATTGTGTTGTCCTATTAATTTTCCCCTTAACTACTCATGACCACAATGAGAATGGAAATCCTAGTGGGAACTTCCATGAACTTATGGTCGAGGCCATTCCCTTATAGTTATTCTTGTAATGATTTGGATATAACGAATATTATGGTCCATATTAGGTCAAAGTTCCTATCATTACTACCAAGAGATGAAAAAAATTCCAAAAAGAAATTGGGTTCAACTGCAATCAATGTTGACATCTTCCATTTAAATAGACAGTGTAGGATGTGACCATTCCTTCATATTACTACCATAAAATTCATCCAATCTACAAAATCACAAAGAATTAGAGCTTGTTCTTTTCATCAATAAGTTTTTTAATGCCAGTAGGGCCTGTGTGAGATTTAAAGGACCCAACCCTCGTAGACCCAACTAGTTGTCTTTAACTTCTCGAGATGATTACTACACAAGTATAATTTTGTGAGAATTTGTGATTATGATGACATCTCAATATTTTTTTGAATTGTTTTTGCATGAAAAAATATATATGTGAAGTGTTTAGACTTTTTTGAAGTAAATTATGTGCAATCTTATGAAATGTTCGATGTTTGGAGTGAACACTTCACCTATCATCGAGAACACAAAAGCTGTAATAGTCTATGATGATGGATGGAGTGTCCACTCGAAACGTCGAATGTTTCATAAACTTACACACAATTTACTTTTAGAAAGTTTAAACATATTTTGATTAACTATGAAACCTGCATACTTAGAATATATGTAAAATTATTGAACCTATATCCTTTCAAAAATTAGAAAAAATAAAAATGTTAGTACACAATTTGAAAAAGTACTCCATACTTAACTTTCACTTAAACTCCCCTAAATCCCCTAAATTGCATACATGAATCAAAATATGATTACGACCCAGACTCATTACTAATTGAGCAAACCAAGAAAATAAATGTCAACTTGGAGAATTGCCAAAACTTTAAGCAAAATTCAACTATTGATTAAAAACTAAAAGTTGGAAAAACTCGACATGGTTTGGCAACTTGAAAAAAAATGCAAGTACTTGGATTTTTGGGAAAAATTTGGCAATAACCAAATGCTTAACCAAAACATGATGAATTTTGTTGAAGTTTCAATTCAACTTGCAAAACCAACGAGCCAAGTTAACTCATTGGGTATTAATCATACTTGGGAAGTTTTGCAATTCACCAAGAAGGAAGAGAAAAACAAATAGTTGATCCAATAACTTTAATAATTTACTCATCAAATTCTCTTCATCAACACCAACACTCAAAGCATTCAATCGAGCAATTAATTTTTCCTTTATCTCTTCATAGGTTAGTTTCATTGTCAAGTAATGCTTCTACACTTTAGGGACATGTTTCTCAGTGTGTTTGATTGATGAGTATGCTCAAATGGAAACATGCACTTTCTTATACAAATCTTCAATGTTTCAGGCTCTATACCTTTCTTGATATACTAAGAAAACTAGGATTGACACTTTGGAATTTCAATATGAAAGCCACCAGACCAAGAATGACATTGTTTTGATTGTTTTGGTTTGTACATGTTGGCACAGGGGCAGACCCAGGGTTCAATGATACAACAATGCACCAACAAAACCCTAACTACCAGCCCTTTCGGAAACACCTGCGAAGCAGATGAAGTCTCACCTGAGGTAGAGGCAAGGGTGGTTGCAGGACTCAAGTGTCTGCAACCTTAGTTGGGACACATATATGTGATTATAATACTTAATACAACTCTTAGCACCGTCAGTTCCTTAATATGTAATCACTATTCACTTTGTTGCTACAATAGAGCTTCGTAGTATTCACATCAATCTATAATATTCAAGCACTTAGCAGATACAAATGGATCAGAATGAGCATATCAAGCACTAAAAATGAATATCTAGATCAATTCTAACATTCTCACATATGATAAGCACAAAGCACAAATAGATCTATCTAAACATATCAGAGCACTTAGCATATAACATATGAACACATCAAGACAAAGCACAAAGCACACAACACAGTGTTTACGTGGTTCACCCCCACACTGGGGCTACATCCACCAACTCTTCTTCTTTATTGTCTTTAATCAATCGGTTACAAGCACAGAGCCTCAAAACCCTTACTCTGCACAGGACATAAGATCTGCGTTGCTCGCTAGATCCTTCTTCCTTGGGCTACAACACAAAGCCTTCTATAGTCTCTCACAAGGACTTGCACTCAGCTCTGCAAGTCTTACATAGGATGCACAAAGCCTTGATCACACAGATTAAACTCTTGGCACTTAGCCTACATCACATAGATGTCGATTTAACTACTTCTCTATATGGCCTAGACATCTATATATCTATACAAAATAGGCCTAAACATGGGTAAACCCATGGGCCGACATCCCCTTCCCGTTACATATTCCCAAAAACCCAAAAAGGGGCCGAGATCCCGTGATCTCCGCTTTATCTTGCGCTCCACCTTCGATAGGTTGTCGAAGTCTCATAATAGGTCAACATGACCAAGAAACTCCCAAAACTTGATCAAGGGCCAACAGGCCCCCAACACTCACCCGTGACTCGTCCCGAGTCACTCTGGTTTGAGAAATTCTGCCTCGAACGCCTCAAGCTTGGCTCGAGCTGCTTCGACTTGCTGCTTTGCTGTGGCCTCTTGTTTAGTGAACTCCTGTATTACTGCATCATTCACTGGTCCTTCTAGGCATTGTTTTACTGTGAGGACGGCCTGTTATAGCTATGCTCCTTGGCTCTCGACCTCTGTAAACAACAAGCATGCTTTATCTTGCACAGGTTGAAGCCGTTGAGTGACTTCCATCACTTTTCTTTGAAGCATATGGAGTTGCTGCTGAGCTGTACGTTGTTCATGAGACCTCTTCATTCTATGTACAATGGACAGGTTCTTCAATTGCACCTGTAGTGTATCTGCGTGCTGCTTCACTTCGTGGAGCTGGGACTCCAGCGCCTGTAACTCCGGGTTCTCAGTGAGGTTTTAATATTTTTGAGCGCTCCGGTTACTCAGCTGCTTGCACTCCAAGGCAAGAGATTTTAATCTGTTAACTGCGGCGAGCTCATCAGACATACACACTCGAGATTAAAATTATCAGGGTCACGATGGACTTAGAAAATGCATTGGAATACTAGCAAGGGCGCAATGATCACTGTATGCAATTCGTTCAGTCCGCAGAATTCAAATTCTCAGTTAGCAAAAGTGTTCTCCGTGCATGGCGCGAAGGAATAAGTAGGCAAATCGACAACAGTTCGTGTGCAACGGTTATGAGCCCCTATTAACTCTTGTTCGATCCGTTATGGCATGGTCCAACGGTTTGATGACGAACCTTTATTGCTTTTCTGTCTGTTCAGAGCAGAAGTCGAACAGATATATTGGGTCCAACGACTATATTGCTTCACCATGGTGAAGTGCCATGTGTCTCTGTTCTGATATCCTGACAAAGCTCCAATTATGCAAATTTTCTCTCTGTGAAGTTCCCTCTAGAACCTTCTGCAACTTAGCTCTCTTCTTACTTTGTTTCCTCACCTTCTTTCCAGTGAGCTTCGTCTCGGTAGTTCTGTTTCCATTATGATTCTTGTCTTGTTTTAACATAGTTACTGTGCACTGTTGAGATTCTTTCCTAGGACTCGGGATTAATACCTTTTCTGTGTCTGGGATAGGTACTTCAGTCTTCCGGGAGTCTTCTGATGTTCCTACAGCTTTGACATCAGGGTCGCTAGTGTCCAATAGCTTCGATCTGTTCTCTTGTTCTTCAATTAATTGTGCGATCCTTTTAGTCATGAAATCTTTTAAGTCCTTCTTCTTCTGCTCCAAGACTTCTTCTTCTTCCCTTTGTCTCGCTTGAGCTCTGTCAATCCAAGGTTTTCCTATTAACATGGTAAATGAGGCACTGTCTTCAATAAACTTAATAATCTCAAAATCTTCCTCTGTCGATGTTCCATCGACGGTCATAGGTATCTGAGCGAGCCTCTCACATAAGTTTACCAGCTTTCCTTTGAATAACCCTATTCCTCCTAGTGAAGGGATCATAGCAAGCCTTCCTATAAATTCCCAAGTTCTTTCTGTTATGATATTCACTTGTGTTTCCTCATCTAGAACACACTCAATGTCGAAGTCCCCTATTCTTGCTTCAAGGCACTCCTTGTCTTTAAAAATCTCTAATAGTCTAACATGTCGATGGTCATCCAAGGTGTCTTTCATCTGTAGTAATACCTTCTCTAATTCTTTCTGGGGTTTTGCTATAGCCTTAGTTTCTGGATCTGGCTTAGGGTTTTCTTGTCTTATGTTCATACTTTCAAGCTTAGGAATCATTCTGGGGCAAACCAACACTTCATGGTCCAGAGCCTTACAACAAAGACAACTAGGTCTTCTTCCAGGGAATTCCTTAGCCAGATGTCATGATCTTCTGCAACTATAATAGAGGGTTAATCCTCTCTTTCTTTTAAATGATCCCCAACCTCTCTTGTAATGCGTGCTAGGATCATATGAGCTAACCTACAACAAATTCTTTCTAGGATCCTGCATCCATTTGTTAGTCCAAACATCTTTTCTATGCATAGGTATAACATATCTTTCATTATTCTTATCAGATGTATTCATATCAAACCTTCTTTCATCTATTAGTGCACTAGTTTTCAGGCTAGGATAGATCCTATCAATCATACCTGGATCCATACTCTAGAAACAAAAATTTCTACTTATCTTACTTCTACAGAGCACAGAGCTTCCAGATCTAAAATTTTTAACTATTCTTACCTTTATCAGAGCATAGAGCTTGTAGATCTTACCTCTTTTATTCTTACCTTTCTTAGAGCACAAAGCTTTCATATCTTGTTTCTTTCCTTCAGATCCGACCTCCTTTCTTCAGATCGGGCTTCTTTCTTTCAGATCTAATCTTCTTTCTTTAGCATAGATATTTATAAGTCAAGTATAATACTGCGTGCTAGGGCACATATCTATGCACAAAGCTTTCACAGTTTCAGGGTGGATCTTTGCACAAAGATTCTTCTTTCTCAGTTCCTAACAATCATAGTTTCAGGTCCTGGCAACAAAACCATTTGTTGGCACAGGGCCAGACCCAGGGTTCAACGCTATAACAACGCACCAACAAAAATCTAACTACTTACCCTTTCGAAAAAACTTGCGAAGCAGATGAAGTCTCACCCGAGGTAGAGGCAGGGGTGGTTGTAGGAGTCAAGTGTCTGTAACCTTAGATGGGACACATATATGTGATTAAAATAATTAATACAACTCTTAGCACCGTCAGTTCCTTAATATGTAATCACTATTCACTTCATTGTTACAACATAGCTTCATAGTATTCACATCAATCTATAGTATTCAAGCACTTAGCAGATACAAATGGATCAAAATGAGTATATCAAGCACTGAACATGACTATCTAGATTAGATCTAACATTCTCACATATTGATCCGGATTATTTTTGGCATGAAATGAGATCGGAGATATAATAAATAAATGCACAGAGATATCACAAATATTCAATAATATAACAGAAATGTATCGGAGATGCAACCATAAACACAGATATACAGTAATACATGATTTCTATTAATGGAAGAAATGTACAGAGACTGTAAAAATACAGAGTGAAAGACTCGCTAGAATGGTGGCAACTTATCTCTGAGAAGAGATGTGACGACTACTCGCATTCGCAAGAAGATGATTACAATGAGGCTCTGAAGGCATTTTTACAATAAGCAGGAATGCCAAAAACCCTAGACATCCAAAAACCTAACCCTGGGAGATGAAGTGCCAAAATTCATGTGGGCCCCGTTTGGGTAAGTGAGTACATCAACTTCCCGGGGTCGTAACTTTTGCATACGATCTTCGTTTTAGGCGTGTGATAGCTCGTTGGAAAGGTATCATCGAGGAGATTCATTTTGGGGGCTCAATCATGCCTTT
>ML786802.1:174813-195949 GCA_009831015.1 Picea engelmannii | reverse complement strand
TCATAATATAACTCAATTTCCACATGATAATTCCAACAACAAGTGTCACAAACAATGATGAGTTTAACATACCATGTTTTTTGTTGCAAAAATGTATTGATGGACATATTAACTTCACTGTGCTCCTCTTTGAACTTATTGAAAAATTCTATTTGTATCATTTCCAATATCTGTTTTGCATGGTATTCATATTGATTTTGTGCTATTCTTCATCGCATCACATCCCTTGCATTTGATGAAACACACAAATTTGACAACCAATATAGATGGGCCATAACTTTAACATTTTTTGTAAATCTAACTTTGTAGGTTTGTCTACAAATAATTGTCCAACATGCAAGCTCATCATTTTCATCTATTTCTAATCAAAATTTTCTATGTTTTACAATGTTTTTCTTGAGGTTCCCATCGTTTTTTCCACATGTTGTGTAAAACAGTCTTTTATATTGATAAAAGAAACAACTACTATTTGTATTGTTCTACATGCAACACTTACATCTTTTTTCTAGATTTTCCAAGATATTTTAATGCACCAGTTACATTTTCAAAGACAATCTGTTTCACCTTTCTATCTTTTGTCGATTTTTGAATACCCAATAATGATGTAGTTTCTTTTAATTTTTTCGACCTTATTAGATCTCTCAAAATTTCATCTTGTGTTGCTACTGATTCATTTTTGAAAAAATTATCATAAATCATTTTAACACGATACTGTATAACATGGTCAGGTTTTTTGTCCCCAAATTCGTCAGTATCAACATTTTCCAACATTTCATCATCAATGTTGATATTACCTGCATATTTCAATTTAATTTAAAAACATAAATTAAATCTATAAAATTAAAAACACTTGAAATTAACATAGATTCAATTTTCTTACTTGTAAACATAAAAATTTCAAATACATTATATAAAAAATATACATTAAACTACATTAAAAACTAAATTCAATCATAACTTAATTAAAATCTATAAGTGCTCATCTTGTATTTTAATGAAAACCAAGTATAAACATAACTTAAATTATTTAAAAATACAAAAATGACTTTTATGGACACACACACACACACACACACACACACACACACACACACACACACACAGAGTTGGTTGGACCTATGATTCATTTTCAGCTTCAACGACTTCATCAATGTTATGAGCCAAATCTATTTTTGTTTTTTGCAAAATATTTTCCAAATTACAATCAATTATATAAGACACTAAATTTTTGACTTCTAAACATAATCTATAATATGTATGCATACTTGGTTTGATTTCTTCTTGTTGAACATCATGATGCAAATCTCTATTTACATTATCATTACTTGTTCCTTCAATATTCACACGTTCTTATTTCTTTCTTCTATAGTACTTGTTATCGCTTAGTTTGTAGTCTAGGTCAGGTAGCTTAAAAGTAAAGGTCAAACTGGCGTAACATGAGCTTCCCCACCCACTGCCACCTCGATGGGGGGCTCTTTCTATTTAGGGTGGCTAATCCTAAGGGAGACGTCCCTGGCAATCTGGGGTTTTGAAAGGCTAATATTTTGAAGGATCAAGGTAAGTTTTCCCTTTCACAGATTATCGCCAAAGAAGATAGTCAAAAGAAGGTATTCCACAGAATAGGCACATGTTTGCAAGACAAGGCAACAATAAAGCTAAAATATGCCATAGTGGTTAGTACTTCATAAATTAATGACCATCAACAATTAATGAGCATAAGTAATAGTAATTATTGACGAAGTCAATGATTGCAATAAAGGCTATGGCTTGTAATACTACTTCTCAATAAATACGGAATGATATAACATCAATATAGATAATCAACCCTGGATTTAACACAATGCTCTAGATATCATTAAATTCTCACAAAGACTTGTTGTGTCACTATACTAAGGGTGACGTCAACTTAGTTCTAGGGTTAGTTTGATAGGCAATGAAGTGGACGTTTTGCAAAATAATCCAATGAAATTTATCTACACATCAAAGTCTATCACTTGATGACCTAGCCGCAACTTTTACATCAAACAAGAGTTTAAAAAGGGCATGACGTCATCATCAAAATTAGGGTTAGTGAGACGTTAGGGTTAGTAGGGTTTCAGATTTAAGAGATTTGAGAGTATTGTTTTGACATAAAATCTCAATGTTGCGTATTTAGACTAGTGCCTTAGGGTATAATGGAGTTAAGGAGTAAAGGCTAGGTCTCGGGAGAATCTAAATTTAAGGACAAGAGAGTTAGGCTTTCTAGTGCTGCAATGGTAGGGCCACAAAGTCAAAACCCTAAGGGGAGGATGCTCATTCTGGTGTTGCTTAAGCAAGGCCTCATGCTCCTCCCTCTTTCCTTAAAAATCCTTGGCAAAAAACGGCTAGGTTCAAAACATAAATCTAGGGATGAAAAGTGTTATAAAGACAAGGCCTTTCAAACCCTAAAGGTCAAAACCCTAGGTGTAAACTCAATTAGGCCTAAGATGTCTTCCTTCTTCAATTTATATTTCAAAACTAACTCAGAAAAAGGGGAGCTAGTGTAGCAACGACTAGGCTATACTCTCCTTAATCAATAGCTAAAAAGTCTTCTATCATGGGGACATGAAGCAAGGACCTACTTGTGTGCTTGCTACCTAGGGTTTCAATGATTAAGAAAAATAATAACAATGTAACCATAAAAGTAAGAGATTTAACCTACAACCATTCAATTAAGAAGTTTTGCATGAGAAATACACTTACAAATCAATGAAGAGCTTATCAAACCCTAGTTGTAAACCTTCCAAATGATAGAAAACACCATAAACATGCCAAAGATGATCCTCCACAAGTGTAGCGCCTCAACTCCAAGAGCCAAATACAAAGATAAAAGACTAAAAGTGTTTCTCTCACAAGAGAGTGAGTTGTGTTATGTTAAAAATGAGAGGCAAAGTCCTCTCTTTATATCATCCTCATGACCTTTAATTACAAAATAGGTCATTTAAAACAACCGACAAGGCTGACTAACAATATTACACTATTTGTCACATTAAATGCCAAAATGTCATAATTATGAGCTAAAAGGGAGACGTCAGGCCCCTCTGAGGGGGACGTTGGCCCTTTTTTGGGCAAGATCAACATCCAAAAGGAAAAACGTTGGCCCTTCTAGGGCTCCTGCAAGCTATCACACGTGCCAAATGATCCCAGCACACTGCCACATGCTCCAGAAAATGTCCAGCCTGCCCTGGGTGGTATCCTGTCCATCAAAAGCCATCATCTCATCTGCAGTGGGTGATCCCCCCTAAGGTCGATCTCTGCTAAAGTGTCCTGGTAAGGACGTCCTTCTGTCTTCTTCGTGCAAGGGCTCATCATAACATTGTACTGCCTCTTCCATCCCAACAACCATCTGATGGGCTCTTCAGCCCCATGGAGGTCCAAACTAATCATATCCCCATGTGTACCGGTCCACTGGTACCTGTTCGCCGGGTATGGTCCTGCACATCAAAGACTACGCCCTCCATGGGCTCATCAGTCCTCGGGATCAGTGCAATGCAAATCATATTTCATCATTAAAGTTATCAAATACATGCATGAAATCCCTAGCATATCATCTAAGAGCTCAAAGACATTACACAGATCTACTATACAAAGCTGAAGAAACCGACAGAACAACCTATTGGGCTAATACCCACAAGATAAGGAAAGTTTCCTTAGAAGATCATTCAAGCCATGTTTTATGAGGTGATATGGTTTTAGGGATGTCCTGTCATAGTAAGACCAAGGGCAGGTGTTGTCTGTGGGTGCCTTTGTAGGAGGCGAGCTGTACCCGTCATGGATGCATTTTTTCCAAGCCCTTTATTGCCTTTATTTTTCTTTTATTGCTTTTCTTTCTTTTTTATTTCAAGGTCTAACTAGAGGACACTGCCTTGGCTTGGTGACCAGAGCTGACAGTGTTACCCACTGGTATCTTCGCAGAGATGATAAGGCTGGCTCGTGATGAGACCCCCTTTCCCTTGGCCATGCAACCAAAGGTCACTGCCTTGGCATGGTGACCAGATGATGGCAATGTCATACTGCTGGATACCTATGAACATAATGGGCCGGCTCTTAATGAGACCTTCCATCCTCTTGGTTAGGTATTGTTTTATTATTTTTCTTAGAGTCCCTTTAGTTTCTTATCGAGAGGCTTTTTATTGCCTTCTTGGGGATCCCCTGGGCGAAGCATATCTAGGTTTTATTTCCTATGGATTTTATCTTTTACCAACTGCTTTTACCCCCTGGGCCTTTAGCCCCTTCTTCCCATAAGAAAAAGTGTAACCCTCAAAGGTCATCCTAATGGCCAGACTAGGGGAATGGGATAGATGTGCGAGGTATAAGATGTAAAACGATAAAATGGTGGGAGCGGACGATGGCTCTGCAAATCCCCCTTGGTGGCTAACCAAAACCCATGAATACAAGCTTTCTAAGTCACCCCATCAATCACCCCAAAAATGGTCAAGTGTATTAGTGTAAGATCCAAGCAGTCATCAGAAATGAAAGGAACCTAATGCATATATAAGAAGGTTATAATGATCAAAATGCATATATAAGAAGGTTATAACGATCAAACATGACACATACCATGATACCTTGGACCAATTACCTCATGGAGCAAGAGTCCTCTCTAATGCAAGTCCAAGTCGATGGTGATGGAAGCTGCTGCTGTTGACAGGACAAGTCCGGCGAAGAAGAAGAAGAATGGGCCCTCCAGGGCCATGCTCAGGTCAATCCTGCTCTCGACACTTCACGTCTAGGACCTGTGGGCCTCGAGACATGATCTCCTAGTTATCCCTAGATATCGGGGATAACAATACTCTTTCCATGTTCTTTATGTCGAGTATCGTCCTGAGTGTGATCATATTTTCTCTTGTGGTCCCTTTTGTTTCCCATGATTATTCAAGATATAATACCCAATTATGATTTGAAGATAAATGAATCATTCAAGAGTAAACATCACAACCATGTATTATAAAGTCAAAAGAGTGTTATGACTATGTAATAGTGATATTAATTCCCGATGTGTTAAGAACATAACAATAACTAGAAATTAAGTCAATGAACCAATTTCACTATGGACCATGAGATTATGGCATCCACACATGTTATAACCATATTTTGCAAGTTTCTTAGAGTATGAGGGAAAACCGCTTACATTTACATCAACTATCCAGCATAGCATTGAGATACCAAGTTTGAGTTCTATCCATTAACAACACAATTATATTTAATGATACTTATGGTGATAAAGATACAAGAGTTAAATTGTTGTTTAGATATGAAAAGTGTTACTCAACATCATCACAACATCCCATAAGTTATGCATGAAATTCACAAGAAAAGTAAGTGCTTAGTGATTTAAGTGTTGCGTATGAAGTATTACCAAATTATGTGTATCATGTCATTATCAAATCATGAAATAAGTCTCATAAAATGGAAAATTTAAAGCTTAAATCATATTAATGAGCACTTAGGTGAAAACGACGATGAGTTGTCCGTGATAAATTTTTTGTTAAGTAATTATCAATCTTGCAGATTTATAACAACAATCAGACCTCAAGTGAAAATGATTATTCATATCTCACAAGCAAATAACATCAATGTTTGAGCATGCCTTTAAGCATATGCGATATACTAGAAGATGAGATAAAACACAATGAAACATTAGTCCTTAAATGCAAGTCATTGAGCAACTTCAAGTATCAATTTGATTCTTAGAAAATTTTAGAGCATAAATCAAGTGAAACGCTCAAGATAAACTGTTAACCAATAACACATTCCAACAATTGAAATGGAAAAATTATGTGAGACATTAAGTTTAACATCCCACTCTTGCGCGCACATGATTTGACTTATTCTTTGAGGACACTTGCGTGCAAGTGATCCGGTTTTAGTATATGGTTGTTTGTTAGCTTATGGATTCTTATGATAATGTTGATGATTATGATGTTATGTTATTTGATAACTATGTATTGAAAGATTCTAATGACGAGTTTCCCCTGAGTGTACAGAAAACTTGACAGATGAGGATGCCACTGGCATCAATGTACCTCAGACTCTGGATCGATTCAGGGAGTGGACTTTATTGGCTTGGGTATTTTTATTTATTGCATATGTGACATATGATCAGGTATGTTATGATGTTGTTTATGGATCATTGACAATGTTTCATTGATGGATGCAGGTTGACGATTGATTGCTAATCAGACTCACATAAGGAGTAAAGGGGCCATGCACTACAACCAAATATTGAGGTAGAGGTGTGGAAGTAACCCTGCCACAACCTACTAGCACTCCCACTGTGGCTCAAATTGTAGGTTAATGATTATCTAGTTCGAGAGATCCACAATGCCGTGAGGGCATACTGAGACAATCGCTTACGAAGATTCTAAGGGACGCGCAATAAGACATGGTCCTGATTCCTTAGAGGCCCTTATTCTCTCACAAGTTCGCCTGAATGGAGTATTGACTCCAAGGGTTGGAAAACTACCAAAACCAATCAAAGGCGAGTGGCACCCTTGGAGCATGTAGTGCATCTTGAAGGGCACGTTGTGTAATTAAAAGTGAATCAAAGGCGAGTGGCACCCTTGGATCACAGAGTGTGTCTTTAAGGGAACGTCACGTAATTAAAAGTGAATCAAAGGCATGTGGCACCCTTGGAGCACGAAGTGTGTCTAGAAGGGCACATTGTGAGTTAAAGGAAAAAAACGAGTCAACGAATCTAGGTGGCTTAGAAAACTTGAGCGAATGTTAAACCTTGAAACCTTGAGCGCCCGTCGAATTAATTAATTGATTAATTAATTAGCTAAATAATTATTTTTTAAGCATAATCCCTAAGGGTCTAGACGTTCGCAAATAAAGATTTAACTAAGCCTAAGTCTAAGTGAGTGAGAAGACTAAAAACTAAAAAATTTAAATTAAATGATGAGGGGATGAAATAAATCAAATTAAGAATAAATGAAAATAAAAATAAATCCTAAGGAATGATTAATACACTTGTGCAAGTACATACTAAATTATAATTTTAGTTGAGAAAGGAATAATTCATAAATGTGTAAGCATAGAAAGGTATCTAGTCTAGTCTAACTAAAGAAATTTCCTAAATTAAACACCACTAAGTTTTAGAAAGGCACAAGTCATTAAAAGGGAAATAGAGGGAACACGGGGATCGTTAGGAGTAATTTTATCAACGCTTTTAGGATGGGTGAGGGAAATTGACATTTAATTAAATTAAATGGTGGATTTATTAGTGCAACTAAGGGAACAGGTGACAATTGTATGAGGGAAATAATTCTAAATTAATTAATTAAAAAGTGAATTAAATGTGCAATAGGAACGTGTCATGAAGAAAAATCCTATAAAGAAAATGGTAAGGAAGAAAAATGGATCACAATGGTTATTGGTAAAGTTATGCTGCCAAAATTTCCTTGAATGGTTTTTACCTGTGAGAGTTGCAATACCCAACTCAAGAAAGAGAGTGGTAGCTCTACCTTGCGAGGCGAGGTGGGAGCTAGAGTTTTCTGGTTTTGTTTGTGTGTGGCCTCTTTGCGGCTCGGGGGGCTACAGGGGAAGAAGAGTACCACTAGCGTTGGCTGGGAGGTACCAGTGAAGTCGTCACCGTTAGAAAGCTGGGAGATGGACGAAGCGCAAGCGTGAAATAACTTATTCGACTCATGATCTTTGTTTACGGTACTCTCTTGAAGTTTATAATTGCAAAAATGTTAATTTGTATTGAGTTTTTAGAATTCGCCAACTATGATAAACATTTGTTGTATAGATTCCTGAGAGCGATCTCAGTTCATTGTTTTCCTATTAGCCGTTGAGGCTTAGTTAGTATGAGGATTCTTGTTATGCTTGTGTTTTTTTTAGTTATGAAACCTCGACTAGATTTCCCTTTGTTTTCTTGCAATTTCTTTTTCTCAGCATTTGACTCCTTGTATTCTCCCCTGCGCTCCCTTTACAAATGCATCCTCTGCATTTGATGAATTTATTTCTCAATGATCTTACCTTTGTTACCCTTAGTGAAATTTCGATGGGACTTCACCCTCTATCTTTTCCTTATAGATCGTTGCATTTTTCTTTATCCTCTGCAATTTTTTTTTGAGTAAATTAAACCCTAGAGAATTCCTTTAAGAGCTCTGCATTGTCAAGCTTCATTCTGCGATTTTATGGGTATCATGAATCCTTGCGAGTTTCCCTTTCTAGATCTCCATGTCGAGAATGATTCTATGCGATCGTATGGGTACATTACCCCAACGATATCTCCCTTCCAGATCTTTGTTTATTGGCATGTATAATCTGCGAATTTAACCCTCTTTGCCACGATTTTTATCCCCTCTCACACCAAATAGCTCCAGAATCGTAGTGGACAAACCCATTTCATTTACCTCACCTATTTTTAGCATCTACTGGAATAACATGCTTATAAATCATAGCCATATTCTTTTCAATGCAAGTTGTTCCCTTCATATATATATATATATATATATATATATATATATATATATATATATATATATATATATATATATATATATATATATATATATATCGTTTAGTATAGTGGTCGCAGGTAGCATGGACATCTCGATATTCGGTAGCTATGGTCGTTCGCATGTCATCTTTAGAAACCTATAGTTGTGTTGGCCCTCTGCCCACAAGTTGTGAATCCCCTATAGTGTGCTGGTATGGTGGGATTGGAGAAGGAATAATAGGGTTTTATACCCAATTGTACTGTGGATTCAGGCTTGTGTGAGACCAAAGTGGGGGTATATGGTACCCGAAGTGATCGATGATTGGGCCACGAATTTAACCATCAACGTTATCCTGGAAGTGCCCAGTGCTTTTACATCTTCCCTCTGCGAATTTTTTCAGAGCATTTATCATGGAGTTTAACCTGAATCCTCTTTGTTCATGGCCTTTGAATTTGTCCATATTTAGAGTCTCCTGGAATTTTTATTTCTTGGATTCTTGTTATGACCCAACGCCTTAAAAATGATAAGAAATCAAAAAAATCTAGTCCACTCCGAGGGGGAAACCTCCTTTGCAATATATAAACTTCAGAACACAATATGAGATGAGATAAGATGATCCTAATACTATATCTCCTTGATATATATATATATATATATATATATATATATATATATATATAGGAGACAAGGGGTTACAATTACAATGAAAGGGTGCAAAGAAGGGTTCTAGCTGACCCACTAGAAATGTAATAATTCACTATCTAGGATATAGTAAGGGGTTTTTTACATATCATGGGGATTTGTCTAGGGATTAACATTCCCGTCCCATTCAAACAAGTGTTGTCCTCAACATTTGTCTAACCATGAATGCTTCTACATGAAGGACTCATCTTCCCATGTCACCTCTTCCACTAGTAGGTTCTTCCATTTGATGAGGTGTTCTGTAATTGTTTGATTTCTCAGATGCTTAATTCTCGTTTCAAGGATTGTTTCTAGCTCTAGTATGATTTTCCCTTCTTCATTGAGCTTTGTTAAACTTGTTTGGACTGGGATCTTGTTTCCGATAACCTTTGTTAAGCAAGAAACATGGAATACTGGATGTACACGTGAAGATGGAGGCAACTCCAATTTGTAATCCATACTTCCAATCCTTTGCAAAACCTTATAGGGGCCATTATATTTGAGTGCTATTTTATTGTCCTTATTTTGTTTCTTTAGGGACATTTGTTTGTATGGTTGTAGCCTTAGAAATACCCAATCCCCCACCTTAAATTCCCTTTCCCTACGATGTTGATCTGCTTATTGTTTCATCCTATTTTGTGCCATAACCAAGTTGTCCGTCAACAATTTTAAGACCTCTTGTTGGTTCCCTATGTGTTCGTCCACTACTTGAACCTTTGTATTCCCTTTCAAGGGTGATGTGATGGATGGAGGATGATATCCACAAAGTGCCAGACAAGGGGACATTTTTGATGAAGTATGGAAGGATGTGTTGTACCACCATTCTGCTAAGGGAAACCACTTGACCCATTGTGTTTGTTTATAGGATGAAAAACAACGAAGATATCCTTCTAGACATTTATTCATAATCTCAGTTTTTCCATCATATTGAGGGTGCTAAGATGAATTATGAGCCAATTGAGTACCAAAACAAGAAAATAATTCAGTCCAAAAAATTCCCGTGAAAATTGGGTCTCTGTCACTTACAATAATCTTGGGGACTCCATGTAGTTTTTGAACTATTTCCATGAATTCTTCTGCTACTGTGCTTGCTTTAAAAGGATGATAAAGAGAGAAAAAATGGGCATAATTTGTTAGTCAATCCACTACTACCATGAAGACGGTCTTTCCTTCTGATTTTGGTAAACCTGTAATAAAATCCATGGAAACTTCTTCCCAACGTTGGCTTGGTATAGCTAATGGTTGTAGTATACCTGGAGTCTTGATTGTCTCTACCTTATTCTGTTGGAAGACCAAACATTCTGAGACAAAATTTTGAACATCATTTTTAAGACCTTCCCCCAAAAAATCTTTCTTGACCTTGTGGTATGTTTTCAAGAATCCTGAATGTCCCCCTATAGGAGAAGTGTGCAATTCCATAAGGATCTTCTGTTTGAGTTGGGAATTCTTACATAAGTATAGGTGATCATGATACCATAGAAAATCATTCTTCCATACAAATTTTTCTATTGAACTAGGGTCTTCATGTAGTTTTTGAATGATCTTTATTCCATTCTATCCTTTCTTCTTCCACCCAATCTGATTGCGGACTAGAAATAACACATAGTGAACCTTCTGTTTCTTCTTCTTTCCTAGAAAGGACATCTTCCACAACATTATGTTTTCCTTTTTTGTATATAATTTCAAAGTCATAACCCAACATCTTTGTAACCCATTTCTGTTGCTCTTTTGAAGATAATCGTTGCTCCAAAAAGTACTTCAAACTGTCGTGATCTGTTTTGACCTTGAAGTGTCTTCCTATTAGGTAGGGGCGCCATTTTTGAATTGCATGTATTATGGCCAACATTTCTTTTTCATAAATGCGTTTGACTAAGATTTTTCCTTTAAGTTGTCTTCTTTCAAAGGAAATGGGCCTTCCTTCCTGCATTAAAACTGCACCAATTCCATGGCCTGAGGCATCACACTCCACAATAAATGTTTTTGGGAAGTCAGGTGTGGTCAAAACGAGAGTTGTACACATAGCCTCCTTAAGTTTTTCAAAAGATTTGGTTGCTTCTTCTTTCCAAGAAAATGATTCGTTCTTTAATA
The DNA here is from genome assembly GCA_009831015.1 of Picea engelmannii. Taxonomy (NCBI): domain Eukaryota; kingdom Viridiplantae; phylum Streptophyta; class Pinopsida; order Pinales; family Pinaceae; genus Picea; species Picea engelmannii. The sequence continues at coordinate 184,712 of ML786802.1, read as the reverse complement.
ATGTTGTTAGACGTTTTTCTATTTGACCATAGTTCTTGACAAACTTACGGTAATATCCTGTTAATCCTAAGAATCCTCTAAGTTTCTTCAAGGTTTTGAGAATTGGCCATTCTCTTATAGCTTTAATTTTGTTAGGGTCCACTTTTACACCTTCATGAGATACAATATGACCCAAATATTCCACTTCTTGAACCCCAAAGGCACACTTGGAAGGATTTGCATAAAGTTTTTTCTCTTCCAATAGTTGTAATACTTTGTCAACATGTTGTACATGATCTTCCCAAGATTTGTTGTAGATTAGTATGTCATAAAACAATACTAACACAAATTTTCTAAGGAAGGGCTTGAAAATAGAATTCATCAAGATTTGAATTGTTGGCGGTGCATTAGTCAGTCTAAATGGCATAACCAAAAATTCATAATGACCTTCATGTGTTCTAAAATTTGTTTTAGGAATGTCTTCATGTCTCATTCTGATTTGATGATATCCTGAACGAAGATCCAACTTAGTAAATAATTTTGCTCCATGTAATTCATCTAATAATTAATCAATGACAAGGATATGAAACTTATCTTTGATGGCCATTTTGTTGAGTTGTCTATAATTTGGACACATATGCCATGAGCCTTATTTTTTTGTAACTAACACCACTGGTGAAGAGAAATAACTTTGGCTATGTTGAATGATGCCAACCTCTGACATTTCCTCAATCATGCATTCAATCTCAGTCTTCGGTGAATATGGATACCTGTAAGGCCTAATGTTAGGCTACACTTCCTGGATGCAAATGAATAGAATGGTCATGGTCTCAGGTAGGTGGAAGACCCTTAGGAATTTCACCAAATACCTTGGAATGATTGTTGATAATTATTTGGAGATCTGATGGATCTGGGGCTATAGATGTTTGAACATCAAGTGAGCACAATTGTGCAATTACACCATGGTGTCCCTTTTTGAGTAATTTTTCCATGCGATTAGAGCTTATCACTTTAGAGGGTTTCCCTTGGATACGTCTAAGCTCAATTTCCTTTCCATTTGAGGAAAATCTCATAAAAATATTTTGAAAATCAAAGGCCACTATTCCCAGTGATTGCAACCATTGGGCCCCTAATACAACACAATCACACCCCATTTGGATCGAAATCATGGGGCTATCTAGAAAATACTCCCCCATGTTTAGCTTAATATTATGGAATTTACCTGAACAATTTATGGCACCTCCTTCTGCAATCATTACTTGAAACTCTGGTGCAGGATATACAAAACAATTGAGATCTTTTGCTAATTTGTAATTGATGAAATTATGGGTGCTACCTGAATCAATCAATAATGTTACCTTTTTCTTTTTGATGTATCCTTGTATCTTGAGGGTTTGTGGAGTAGTGATACTGACCAAATCATGAAAATATATTGTTGGAGTTGTCTCTTCTAGATTTGGGTCTTGTGATGGTTCCAATTCTTGATCTTCTTCTTCTTCACAGTCTATGTAGAATAATTTATTTTCATTGCATTTATGCCCCTTACTGTACTTGCTGTCACAATTGAAACATAGTCCTTTTTCTCTTCTTTCATCCATTTTTTGAGGTGTCAACCTTATTAGTTTAGGTAAACTATCTTCTTCCTCTTCATAATCTATGTAGAATAATTTCTTCTCACCACATTTATGCCCTTTACTGTACTTGTTGTCGCAATTGAAACATAGTCCTTTTGATCTTCTTTCATCCATTTGCCGAGGTTTCAACCTTGTTGGTTGAGATATGGTTGTCTTATGACCCCCAAAACAATATTTTCCTCCAATGTTGCACTTGTGTGTAGAATTATTTTTTGGCATGAATATGACGAGCATTTTTCATAGCTTCCACAATACTTGTAGGTTGTCTTAAGAAAATTTCATGTTTAATGTCTTCTTTTAATCCACCCATGTAAGCTTCCATCAAGTGTTCATCACTCAGGTTATCCACCCTTGTGGCCAGTACCAAGAATTCTGAATTATTTTTTTCATTATCACCTAACTATTTGATTCTTGTCAATTGACTGAAGTAGTCTTGTTCCCAAACTTTCCCATATTGTGCTTCTAAGTCTCTTGTAAATAAATCCCAAGTGTAGTAATATAAAGGGGGCTGCCTTTTCACTATCCATTGATACCATTGATATGGATTTATCTCAAAGTTCAAGGTCTCTATGTGAATCCTTTTATTGTCATCCATAATATTATGTAGTTCAAAATATTGCTCTATTTGGTTCACCCAAGTAAATACCTCTGTACCATCAAACTTATTTAATTCAATTTTGGGAAAGTTGAATTTAGGACCCCAACCATAATTAACTCCACAATTAGAGTTAGATTCACTAAATGGATTATTATTGGTAGTTTGTTCAACATGAGTACTACCTTTATTTTCATGATTCCATTCCATTTTGATGTCCCCTTTAGGGAATCTCCCATATATAGCTTGAGATATCAAGGAAGACATATTTTGCATTTCCTTCATGGAATTTTTTATTTCTTTTTTTATGTCATTCTTATTTTATTCCATCCTATTTTCCATATCATCCATCTTGTTTTTTATACCCTCCATATTTTTTTCCATGTCAACCATCTTCCCTTCCATTACTTGAATTTGTCTTTGTGAGTTTACCCAATTATTAGACTTTTCACTCACATTCTTAATTTGTTTCTCCAACTTGGACAACTTGTTCTATATGTCCTCATTTTCTTCTTGAGTCATAGATGAGACTTATGGAGGTTTAATAGGTGTTGTCACCTTTTTGGGACCCATATGGAGTAATAATAATAATAATCCTCTCTTATATACATATCACATATTTTAAATCACCCGAAACAAATATTCCAAAAATAATTATGCCAATTGTAAGTTACATACCTTTAAAAACCTTAATTTGGAGTTTCTCCTCTTGGTTGAACTTTCTTCTAGTGTGTTGGCATAGGGGCATACCTAGGGTTCAATGCTACAACAACGCACCAATTAAACCCTAACTACCGGCCCTTTCGGCAACACCTGCGAAGCAAATGAAGTCTCACCTGAGGTAGAGGCAGGGATGGTTGCATGACTCAGGTGTCCGCAACCTTAGCTGGGACACAGATCTGTGATTATAATACTTAATAGAACACTTAGCACCGTTAGTTCATCATTATTTAACCAATATCTACTCCTCAGAGGAAACCGAGCATCGCAACATTCACCCTGATCTAATGTATTTAAGCACTTAGCATAAAGAAATAGATTAGATCTAAGAGATTCAAGCACTAAGCAAGTTCACATAGGTTAGATCTAGCATCCAGGGTCATCATAAGCACAAAGCACAAACATATCTATCTATATATATCAAATCACTTAGAAAGTAAAGACATAAACACATCAGAACATCACATAGAGCAGAATAACACAGTATTTATGTGGTTCACCCCCACCCTGGGGCCACGTCCACCAACTCTTATTCTTTATTAGATTAAATCATTCATATACATGCACATAGACACAAAAAACCTACTCCGCATAGAACAGGAGATCTGTGCGCACCTCTCCAGATCCTCCTTCCCCGAGCTAGGTCTAACACAAAGCCTTTCACAGTCTGTTACAACCACTTGCACTTATCTCTACGAGTTTCTCACAATATGCACAAAGCATCTACAAACCATACTTTCACTTAGCGCTTAGCTTATTGGCCCCGCTACTTATTTCACCTAGCTACTTATTTATACTTTACAAAATAGGCCTAAACATGGGTAAACCCATGGGTTGACAATCCCATACCAGTTACATAATCCCAAATCCAAAAAAGGACCCAAAAAGGGGTCGAGATCCCGCGATATCTACTTCGTCTTATGCTCCATCTTCGACAGGCTGTCGAAGTCCCAAAATAGGTCAAACTTGACCAAGGATCTCGCAAAACTTGGTCAAGGGCCAACAAGCCCCCAACACTCACCTGTGACTCGTCCCGAGTCACTATGGTCTGACTAGTTCTGCTTCGAATCCCTCAAGCTTCGCTCGAGCTGCTTCGAATTGTTGTTGTGCTACGACCTTCTGTTCAACGAACTCTTGGATGACTGCATCGTTGATAGGTCCCTCTAGACGATGATCAGCTGTAGTGATAACTTGCTCTAGCTATTCTCCTTGGCCTTCTACCTATGTAAACAGTTGGTAAGCCTTTTCTTGTACAGGTTGGAGATTCTAAGTTACCTCCATAAATCTGCTCTAAATAGTGTGAATCTGCTACTGGGTGATCTGCTGCTCTTGGGAGCGCTTCATTCTTTCCATAGCTAACATGGGATTCAACGACGCTTGTATCGTTTCGGTTTGATACTTCTCCTCTTGGAGCTGCGACTCCAGTGCCTTCAGTTTTAGGTTCTCCGTGAGTTGTTCATAGGTCTGGGCATTGTGATCAATGAGTTGCTTACATTCCAGGGTAAGAGCCTTTATCCTTTCAACTGCGCTTTGGGCGGTTGCTTCTCTTTGGTCTCTTACATCTTGTGGGGTCTCAAGTACAGTGCGTAGCTCCAAATATGATATGCATTGTTGTATTTGCTGGATGGCTTCTACGATCTGGTTCACCTGCTATGTAACTCGGTCTTCTACCTTGATTGCTAAGACTGTCACAGAGCGAAGTGCTCTGTTGACCACTTCTTTTACTTCAAGTTGCTCTGTGAGAAACTGTTCCTTTTCTTGTTGTAGTTGTTCTTTTTCTTCATCAAACTTCTCTTGGAGAGCAAGATTTTCCTGTTATGTAGCACTGCGTTACTCTACGAGTACTCCTTGTACTTGTGTCAAAGCCTAGGTGGATTTCTCTATTTCTTCCTGTGCTCATCGAAGGTGAGCTTCAACTATATCAGCTAGGTGGTGGAGTTGAGCTGGCTCATCTCCCAATTCTGGTTCTCCCTTCACAGTGGAGACTGTGCGGCTGGACTATAGGGCCTATTGTACCCCTCAAAGTTTAGTCTCAATTCAATCATACATATTCTCTTGCTTTGCTTCTTGTTTCTCTGCTATTTCCAACGAAGCATCTTGCAGGGCTACTATGAGGAAGTCAAAATCATCGGAGGTGAGGAAAATCTGCATCTTGGTCATGGTGGCCTTCGATTTCTTCTGGGAGGAAGGTTTTGGAGGTAAACCTTTCCTCTTCTTTAGGGGATCAACCTAATATACTTGTTTCTGTTTGACTTCTTTATCATATAACTCTTTTCCATCACCTCCTTGCTTTGGTTATATGGAATAAGTCTTCACAGATGCACTGTCTAATCCTTGGACCTCTTCGGTCTTCTTTGTCCTGCTAGGTTCGGGTGTATCTTGTGTTGTTTCTAGGCTGTCGATGTCGGAGGAGGTCCACCGACCAGTCCTTATTAATCTCCTCCAAGTCCTCCTTTGTCATCTTATAGTAGGATTGAATTTGTTGCTTGTGTTCATCGGCGCACGCTGTGATGTAAATAAAATGTCGATCTGCACTAAACTTCATTAAAGGCCTGAATTGATGTAGAGTGTTTGAAGTCATGCAAGGCCCAGAATGTATGGATATCTTTAGTTGATTGTAGTAGGTATGAAAAAAAACATTTGACTGCCACTGTTTATTCATATCACTTGAATACCACAATGTACTGAACTTCACGACCAACGGTTCAAATGGATTGATGTCTAGGAAGGTCACACCTTCCGGCATCTCCCAGGAAATAAAATCTATAAGGATCAAGATCCAACTGAAATAAAATTCATATCCTTGATCCTATGCTTCTCGACAGTCGAGTTCCAACTAGTTCACCAGGTACTTCGCCCAGTTCATCTGAAGTCCTTTCACACACTTCCTTGCGAGGTTGACTACAAAACCGATGACTTGGGTAGGTCGGTTCTTTCGTACTATTTTCCCTGCAATCAATTGATAGCCAAGGCACACTTCGCCACTCTGGATAGAAGCTACCTTGTAGCCTCACATTCTCTTCTCAACATCGCCATAAGTGTCCTTGATCTTCTGTGCTAGAGCGCAATCCATGGGTTTTCCTAGGTAAAACTCTTGTGGATCAGGTCCTTGCATACTCAATCCCGTGATCCGATTGATCATGTCAGATCAAATGTTATACGATGATTTAGACACAAATAGCTGCCATGGTAAGAAGAAATCAACATCTTGACACATGCATTGACTTCCTGGTGTCTACCATAATGGGGAATCTTAATGACGTTCAACAAGGTGGAATGCGCGAGTTTCATAGTCCACGACTGGGGGATTATCTTCGAATTCTTCCCCTTAGTTCTGGTCAGGTACTTATGTGGGGCAAGCATGTTATAGACTTTGCAATCTCCAAGGTTGAATTCGCTAAACTTCAATGCTGCAATCTTATCTTGGTCTACTCGAACTACACGTATCCCCTTTGGGAGGTATGCCATAACCAAGGTGTATTCGAAATATCTGGGCATGTTGTCTCTATTTACTGTGCTGCTTAGAGGTGGTATGTAGGTGGGTAATATGGTTGGGATCAATTTGGCATCCGCTAGATCATCCCTGTGCTTAGTTCTCTTTTCACCTGATGTTTGTGATGGTCTGACTCCATGAGCAGTTGATGGAGAGGCTGGCAGTCATCTCGTCGATGATGCTTGTATACCTATAGACATCGACATGACTCTTTTAGTCATGAAGTTGATCATAACTTCTTCAACAACTTTCTCTACAATGCTCAACTCATTCAACATACATGCTCGGGGTTAACAATCTTGGGTTTGGAGGGTAACTTAGATGAAATAATGGGATAGAGATCAAGAGCGTGATGATCACTGTGAAAAATCAACTTAGTCTGCGGGTTCAAACTCTCGGTTGGAAAAAGTGTTCTCAGTGCCTGGTGCGATGGGATAAATAGGTAACTTGACAACAGATCTCTTGCAACGGGTCAGAATCCTTCATTAACTTTGGTATGTCCATTATGGCATGGTCCCAACAGATGGATGGAGATCTATCTGACCATAAATTTCTTTCTACCTATTTGGATCATTGGTCTAACGATTATAATGTCCCCAACAACTATATTGCTTCGCCATGGCGAAGTGCCATGTGTCGTTGTTCTGATATTCCGACGAAGCTCCAATTTTGCAAATTTTCCTTATGCAAGGTTCCCTATGGAACCTTTTGCAACTTTTCGATCTTAGCTCTCTTATTACTTAGCTTTCTATCCTTCTTCCCAATGAGCTTCATCTCAGTATGCCTTTTTCTGTTCAGATTCTTATCTTATTTTGGCATAGTTACTTCGTGCTGTTGAGATTCTTTCCGAAGATTCAAGGGTTATCCTTCTTCTTTATCTGGAATAAGTACTTCAATCTTCTGTGGGTATTCTAGTGTTCTTGCAACTTCGACATCTGGGTCTCTGGTGTTAAATAGCTTTGATCTATTTTTATGTTCTTGAATCAAGTGTGCGATCCTTCTAGTCATGAATTCTTTTAACTCTTGCTTCTGCTGTTCTAAAACTTCCTCTTCTTCTTGCCTTCTGGCCTGATCTCTTTCAATCCAAGGTTTTCCTAGTAGCATGGTAAATGGGGCACTGTTCTGATTAAATTTAATAATCTCAAAATCTTCCTTTGTCGAAGTTCCATTGGCATTCATAGGTATTCGGGTGAGCTTTCCACATAGGTTTATCAACTTTCCTTTGAATAGTCCTATTCCTCCTAATGAATAAATCATAGTAGGACTCCCTATATCTTACCAAGTTCTCTCTATCATTATATTCACTTGTGTTTCCTCATCTAAAACATAGTCAATGTTGAAGTCTCCTATTCTTGCTTCAAGGCATTCTTTTTCTTTGAAGATCTCTAATAATCTGACATGTCGGTGGTCATTCAGGGTTTCTTTCATATGTAGCAATACTTTCTTTGATTCTTTCTAGGATTCTATCATAATCTTAGTTTTTGGATCTACCTTGGGGTTTTCTTGGTTCATATTCGTTCTTTCAACCTTAGCAATCATTCTAGGTCAATCCAATACTTCATGGTTCATAGATTTACAAAAAAGACAACTAGGTCTTCTCCCAGAGAATTCCTTAGCAAGATGTCTCGGTCTTCTGCAACTGTAACATAGGGTTAATCCTCTCTTTATTTTAAATGATCCCCAACCTTTCCTGTACTACGTGCTAGGATCGTGGTAGCTAACCTGCAAACATTTCTTTCTGGGATCCTGGATACACTTATTAGCCAAACATTCTTTCTATGCATAGGTATAACATATTTTTCACTATTCTTATCAGATCTACTCATATCAAATCTTGTTTCATCTATTAATACCCTAGTTTTCAAGCTAGGATAGAATCTATCAAACATATCTAGATCCATACTGTTGAAACAAAAATTTCCACTTATCTTACTTCTACAGAGCACAAAGTTTTCAAATATAGAACGTTTCAATATTATTATCTTTATCAGAGCACAAATCTTTCAGATCTTACCTCTTTTAATAAAAAATTCTCACTTTTACCTTTCTCAAAGCACAAAGCTTTCAGATCTTACCTCTTTTCTTCAGATTGGACTTCTTTTCCTTAGCACATATCTTATCAAACTTAGTAGAGTACTATGAACTAGAGAAATGGATCTACGCACAGAGATTTCACAATTTAAGGTCAGATATTTGCACAAAGCTTCTTCTTCCTTAGTTCCCAACAATCACAGTTTTAGGTCTAGGCAATAGAACCATTTGTTGGCACAGGGGCAGACCTAGGGTTTAACTCTACAATAGCACACCAAAAAAACCATAACTACCGTCCCTTTCGGCAACACCTGTGAAGCAGATGAAGTCTCACCCAAGGTAGAGGCAGGGGTGGTTGTAGAACTCAGGTGTCTGCAACCTTATCTGGGACATAGATATGTGATTATAATACTTAATAGAGCACTTAGCACTGTCAGTTCATCATTATTTAACCAATATCTACTCCTCAAAGGAAACAAAGCATTGCAACATTCACCCTGATCTAATGTATTTAAGCACTTAGCATAAAGAAATATATTAGATCTAGTAGATTCGAGCACTAAGCAAGTTCACATAGGTTAGCTCTAGCATCCAGGTTCATCATAAGCAAAAAGCACAAACATATCTATCTATCTATATCAAATCACTTAGCAATTAAAGACATAAACACATCAGAACATCGCACAGAGCAGAATAACACAGTGTTTACATGGTTCACACCCACCTTGGGGCTACATCTACCAACTCTTCTTGTTTATTAGCTTCAATCATTCATCTACATGCACAGAGCCACAAAAATCCTACTCTACATAGGACATGAGATCTGCGTGCACCTCACTACATCCTCCTTCCCCGAGCTAGGTATAGTACAAAGCCTTTCACAATATGTTACAACCACTTTCACTTAGCTCTACAAGTTTCTCACAATATGCACAAAGCATCTACAAACCATACTTGCACTTAACACTTAGCTTATCGGCCCTGCTACTTATGTCACCTAGCTACTTATTTATACTTTACAGAATAGGCCTAAACATGGGTAAACCCATGGGCCGAAATCCCATACCTGTTACATAATCCCAAATTCCAAAAAGTACCCAAAAAGGGTCAAGATCCCACAATCTCTGCTTTGTCTTGCGCTCCATCTTCAACATGCCGTCGAAGTCCCAAAATAGGTCAAACTCGACCAAAGATCTCCCAAAACTTGGTCAAGGTCCAACATGGTGTATCTCTAAAATTTTGGTCCTTCTGAGTCTGTAGTTTTGACCTCTAGTAGTCTTGAAATTCGTTTCTCCAATGCCACAGGTCTGACCAAAATTGGATGTGCCAAGTGGAAGTTATGGTAACTTCTCCACACCTTGCTGATTTTTGGCCTTCCTAAGAGATCTCACTTGTATAGTGTGCCACACACAAAATAATTGATATACAATTCTGAAATTTGTACCTG
>ML786802.1:147123-174713 GCA_009831015.1 Picea engelmannii | reverse complement strand
AAGTGGGGTAAAAGGAGGTTGCCCCCTCGAAGAGGCTTATTATCTGAAATTCTCTCTTTTTCAAGGCATTGAGTACTTTTTCTGAGGATTTTCTATGCTATATTGATATTTGGTTCTTAACATTTTTGGTCGACAACATCTGGACATATCACTGTTCCTTTTTTTGTATTTTCTTATCTTGTCCTCTGGCCTCATTAGATTAAAATTTTTGCTTTATTTAATTTTCTGAAGGAACATTTTTTTCACTTTTAAAGAACATTTTTTGTTACCTCGAAGTGTGTTAAATACTGAGAAATATAATTATTCAAATTTCTACCACAAGGTTTTGGTTTGTCAAAAGTTAGTTTATTTTAAAATTGATTAAGATATTTTATTTTAAAATCGATTAAGATTGTTTATTTTAAAATCGATTAAGATTGTGAAAACAAATAAATAAAGTGGAACTTGTTTAATGAAAAAAAAAGGAAGCCATCTTAAAGATATTGAGTTGGTCTAATTTATATCATTTTCATATACATTATTAATATCATTTACTCTTGTGCAAATGGAAATGTAATGTAAAGAATGGTTGTTCTCGATAATAAACTTCTGGCGCGCGTTAAAAATATAATGTAATGAATGATTGTTGTAGACATTAGACTTCTTGCACAATGGAAATGTAATGTAAGGAATGGTTGTTCTAGATAATAGAATTCTTGTGCGAATTAAAAATATAATGTATTGAATGATTGTTGTAGACATTAGACTTCTTGCCCAAATGAAAATGTGATGTAAGGCATGATTGTTTTAGATAATGGACCTCTTGCACGCAATACAAATATATAATGTAATGAATGATTGTTGTAGACATTAGAATTCTTGTGCAAATGAAAGTGTAAGGTAAGGAATTATTGTTATATATATTAGACTTCTTGCGCGAAATGAAAATTAATGTGATGAATGATCGAATTCATGTGATTAGATTTCCTCGCCCAATGAATAAAATTGATAATTTCTCTTGCACCTTAATCGATGCGACGAATGATTTCTTTTATGTGATTGGGATTTTGCGCCATGAATATAACTAATAATTTCTCTTGCTCCTTGGTTTTAATGTGATATATGATGAGTTATGCAAATGATTACTCAAGCACCATGTTTAATTATGGATTAGGATTGATGACATTGATTATCATAGATGTTGTTCATTTATCTAGTTGGTTGGACTTGATTGTGTTGGTGGGATGTAGACACCTCCTTGTTCTTCAGAACAATTGCTAGCCCTGAGACCTTAAATGGTCAAAATCAATTGGATCCTGGGCTTGAGCATTTCTTATGTGTCCTGGAGGTCCTAACCTTGCAGGGTAGGTTAGGCGGGTAGTATCTTTATGCCATTCTTATGTTATCTTTATGATCCTTATGTTATCGTTATGTTATCTCGTGTCATCCTTGTGTTATCTAATGATTATCTTTATGTGATGAGTTGAGCGATTAAAAGTATTGATAATTCTTGTTGATCGTGAAGAGTTGATCTTGCATCATCATTCATGATGCCTTCGATTTTGTGTCGTTATTCAATTACGATGATGTGTTAATTCTATGTCGATGCTAAATATGTTGATGCATCGGTTGCGATGTTATTTGATTATGATGATGAGACACTTGTAATTACTTTGATTATGATGTTGTTGATTATGCGCTGTTGAATTGTGTGTTGACGCAATTTCCTAATTTTTTTTTTTTTTTTTTTTACCTTTTGTTCTTTGCTTTTTCTTAGGCATAATGGAGGGACGTTACATATGGTATCAGAGAGGATTCAACCTCACGACTTGGGATCATTACACCTTCTATTGTATCAAAACACTTGATTAATAATTTATCACTAATTAAATTGAATTGTGTCCCTGCAAGTAATCATGGTTAGAGGACACCACATAGGTAGGTGACGTAGTTCTAGGGGAGGAGGTGCAATGCCTCAAGTAGCATCCATGCCAGAGGGGTATAACCCTCAAAGAGAAGAAAAAGTCATTGGACAGGAGCAGATTGTTGTGGGGGATGTGGTTGGGCTGATGAGGTCCTTTCAGAGGATGTCATAGGCATTGATTAACCTTCTAGATAGAGATGAGGCCAGGGCACCTGTACCCCCTGAGGCTCCACAACGCATCCCATCCGATACTAGTAGCATTCACAGAGAACTCGAGAAGGTCAAGTTTCTCGAGTTCTTGGGTGCCACAGATAGTGCAGCCATCGAGGCATGGTTGGAGAACATGGCGATGTGATTTTCACTTCGTGACTACACCTCCAACATGAAGGTCCACATGGCGGTCTTTCAACTGAAAGGGATCACTCTTCTATGGTGGAAGACGCTCCTTCCACAACTGAACATGGTCGTCGAAGACGTGTCATGGGATTTTTTTGAGGAGTAGTTTCGGGAGAGATATTTGCCAGAGGAATTAATTGAATTCCAATTCAACGAGTTCAATGCCTTGTGACAAGGTGGTCGTACGGTGCCCAATTATGATGCCTATTTTATGGAGCTTCTTAGGTATTCTCCACATATGAACATCGAGAAGCTCAAGGTCAACATGTTTGTTTTTGGCCTTAATGTCATCATTCGTGCGAAGGTGAGGATCCTAATGCATCAGAAATTGCATGATGCAGTCTAGAAGGCCCTCATAGCTGAGGAAGAGATGATCAGCGGGGGTCAGAGAAGGACTCCTGTGAGACCAATGGGACATGTGACATCTGGTGCACAGCATCATCAGACACCAGGTAGACATCCATTAGGGTATCGAGGTACTCCGAGAGGATCCATTTTCATGACACCACGACGACTGATGCCTCAGGAACGGACTCCCTACAGAGGACCACAACACTAGCAACTACATCGTCTGCAACAACAATAGTTCAGTCATGTTCAATAGAATAGACGAGGGTTTCAGGCAGGTGGGCCATCAAATTCTACTTATGGGACCCAGAGTACTGAACCAAAGGCCAAATTTTGGACATGTGAAGAGCCACATTACCAATGTGACTATCTGGTTGAGAGGGCCAAAGAAGTTGGGTCAGCCGGACACACTACAATAGGATATTTGGGCAAGGCCCACCAGATTCATGCAACGGTGAATAACCTCCAGGACAAGCACTAGTATATTGTGCTCGAGACATAGGTACCATCACTGACCATACCTTTAGTATTTTGATAGATCCTGGTGCTACAAAGAGCTTTATCACTGGTGCAACGCTAAAAAGAATTAAGGTAAAGGCAATCGAACAAGATGAGTTTAACTATGTGGCCATTCCTTTCGGGAGCCAAGAAGAAGGCTGGAGGAAAGGTTACAGACTATAGCCTCAACTTGGGAGATTTTGTGACGAAGGACAACCTGTACGTCATGATCTTAGGATATTATGGCATCGTGATTGGTATGGACTGGTTGGAATTGCATGATGCAATACTCAACTGTAAGACTAAATGGTTGAGTTTGACTGATGATGAGGGACAAAGACAAGTGATTGTAGGAAGAAACCAAGGAGTTTCCCTAAGGTTAATCTCTTCAATATAGATACGAAAGAGTATTCACAAAGGATGCAAGCTATATGCAATCTTAGCGCTGAATGAAAAGGGAATGGCGAAAGGATTAGAAAACCTTCCGGTAGTACGATAGTTTGCAGACGGGTTCCCAGAAGAGTTACCAAGTTTTCTGCCTGAAAGAGAGCTGGAATTTACCATTGACTTAAAACCTGGAATTGAACCGATAGAAAGAATGCCTTATCGAATGTCAATGCCTGAGTTACAGGAGTTGAAAGTGAAACTGAAGGAGTTGTTGGACCTAGGACTTATACGTCCATGTGTGTCACCTTGGGGTGCGCCTATTATTTTCATACGAAAGAAGGATGGGTCGTGGAGACTCTGCATTGACTACCGTCAATTGAACAAGGCAAAGATCAAGAACCAGTATTCATTGCCAAGAATAGATGATTTATTTGATCAAATGAAAGGCACAAAGATGTTTTTGAAGATTGACTTGAGATTAGTATATCACCAGTTACAAATCAAGGATGAAGACATTCCTAAGACCACATTCAAGATGAGGTTTTGGCATTACAACTTTACCGTTTTACTGTTTGGACTGACTAATGCCCCAGGCGTATTCATGAGCTTGATGAATGGGGTGTTCCGCGAATACCTGGACAAGTTTGTTCAAGTCTTCATTGACGACATTTTTATATATTCTCGGATGATGGAAGAACATGACAAACATTTGCGCTTGGTAATACAATGTTTACAAGAGAACCAATTATACGGGAAACTGTCGAAATGGTCTTTTTATCAATTGAGGATTCATTATTTAGGGCATGTTATCTCTGGCGAAGGTATCGCTATGGATCCAGTGAAGGTAGAGGTTATTATGGAATGGAACACACCGAAAAACGTACCATAAGTACACATCTTCATGGGTTTAGATGGATATTATCGATGGTTCATCGAAGGTTTTTCGAAGATAGAAAATCCGATCACGGAATTGCAGAAGAAAAACAAGAAGTTTGTATGGACTGAGAAATGCATGGAAACATTTCGAAGGCTCAAGGACCTGTTGACGACAACGTCGATACTAAAAGTCCCCGACATAGATGAGGACTTCTTGGTATGCACTGACGCATCCAAGGAAGGCTTAGGCAGAGTCTTGATGCAATATGGTTGAGTGATCACTTACATCTCAAGGAAGTTAAAAAAGCATGAGGAGAACTACGGGATGCATGATTTGGATTTGTTGGCCATTGTGTATGCCCTGAGAGTGTGGAGGCACTACCTGATTGGACAAAAATTCGAACTGAAAACATACCATTGTGGTTTGCAGCACATTTTTACGCAAAGAGACTTGAATGTGTGACAAAGGCATTGGTCAGAACTGCTTAGAGAGTATGATTTTGAGATTACCTACATAAAAGGAACAATGAACAGAGTGGGAGATGTGTTGAGTCAGAGACCACACATATTTTCAGCTATACCCCTTCAGATGAATCTTCATGAAAATATTCTAACTATATAACGTGACGATGAATGGTATAAAGAGGTTAAGGAAAATATCAGACATGACACCATGTTGGTACCAAAATTTGAGGGATTTACTGTGGAAAATGATGGATTAATGAGGTATAATAATTGAATTTACATACCGCCTAACAACGATTTGAGAAGTTTGATCTTAAACGAAGCTCATAGAGCATTGTACATGGCTCATCCATGAGTCACAGAGATGAGGGCATACCTTAAATCCTTATTCTTCTAGAAAGGAATGAAGGCGGACATAGTCAACTACATGGCGCGATGTCTAGAATGTCAACAAGTGAAGGCTGGACATAGACATTTGGCAGGATTACTACAACCATATGCTATTCCATAATTAAAATGGGAGGTCATTTCGATGGACTTCATTGTGGGATTGCCACTTACGACAAAGAGGCACGACTCGATTTTCATGGTAGTTGACACTTTGACAAAGAGTGCACATTTTATCCCTCTGCGTACGATGCATCAAGCGCCATACATAGATAGATTTTTTATCAGCGAGATTGTGAGATTTCATGGCGTGCCTAAGAGGATCATATCCGATCGAGGATCGATGTTTATAGGACGATTTTGGACTAGTTTCAAAGAGGCCTTGGGAACCCAACTTAACTTTAGTACTGCGTATCACCCGAAGACATACGAGCATATAGAAAAAAATAACCAAATATTGGAAGATATTTTGCATATGTACGTGATGGACCAATAGAAGTGTTGGGAAGAGTTCTTGCCACTGGTAGAATTTTCATACAACAACAACTATCAAAGAACCATAAATATGGCGCCATTCAAGTTTCTTTATGGGAGACTATGTTAGACGCTTTTGAGATGGGATCGACTTGAGGATAAGGTCTTGGTAGGACTAGAAGCGATCCAAGAAATGGAAGAAAAAATGAAAACGATAAGACAAAGGATTAAAGAAGCGCAAGATCGATAGAAGAGTTATGATGATGTGCATCGCGTTGACCATAGTTATGAAGTTGGTGATCGAGTTTTCTTGCAGGTGAAACCGCACAAGAGTTCGATCAAGTTTGGAAAGGGTGCTAAAATATCTCCTAGGTTTGTGGGACCTTTCAAAGTTGTGGAAAATAAAGGGACCATGGCCTATCGACTAGCCTTGCCTGATTCTTTGAGGTGTATGCATGATGTTTTTCATGTATCTATTTTGAGACATTATGTTAGTGACCCTACAGATGTGATTAACATGAGTTCCTTGCAGGTGTCGGATGAGGGTGCGCTCATGGTGGAGCCAATATGCATTATGGACCATCTCATTTGACAACTACGACATTGAAAAATCAATCAGGTCAAGGTCCAGTGGGACAATTATAGTTCACACTCGGCTACCTGGGAGGACACATATGATATGCACCAACAATTTCTATTTTTGTTTGATAGCTAAACGTTTAGATATTTTCATATTCTTTATTTACTGCATATATATACTGTGAAACTTCGAGACAAAGTTTAAACCAAGAGGGGGTGTATGTAACATCCCTCTCTTGCGCACACATGATTTGACTTATTCTTTGAGGACACTTGCATGAAACGCTCAAGTGCATAAATCAAGTGAAATGCTCAAGATAAATTGTTAACCAATAACACATTCCAACAAATGAAATGGAAAAATTATGTGAGACATTAAGCCCTTAGACCAAGTGGTTTGAGTTTTTTTACCATTTTTTTAGTAAGTGTGATATGTTAGAGCATAAATCGCATGAAATGTTCAAGTAAATGAGTGTTAATGATACCAAAACCCTCATCCAATGATGTGTTTCAACAATTAAACTTGCAACAAAAGTAACATTAATCCTTAAGTCGTTGGGAATAATTCATCACCAATTAGGTGCATACGAGTAATTAAACCATGGATTAAACAATACGTTCAATTGTTGAGCATGTCCCAATCTTTAACCAATATAATTCTAGAATTCAAAGAATGAAATAGAGTTAAAATATAATTGATATCTTGTTTTAAGGCATAGTTAGGTCTATTCATTCATTTTTACTTAGATCCATCAAAATTTAGAGTTAAACCACTAGATCTAAGAGTCTCTCACTTGTTTACGCTTGTTGAAGGAAAAAACTAGAGAGAAAATGCAAAATGTTAGTATATTAAAGAATACAAACTAAAACGATTTGCATGATTCTTCAATTCTAACACTAGATCCAAAAAAGGTAGCCTAAAGAATTGAATAATGCAATCTAGATCTAACAATGAAAAGTTTAAAACCCTAGATTGCAAATAAGCTAAGTAAAGGAAAAAAATAAAAGTTTGAGGTTGAAGAAATCAAATAAAATAGACCAGTGCATATCCACTTGGGCTATGGGGAACACTTAGTCTAGCTTGAGTGTTATTCATATGTCTCAAATATCAAAGTAATAAGCACCATTTAAGGATTTCCTTATGAGCATTGACTAAGACACTTGAAAACTCAAGTATATTTGGGGATGGTGGACTATGCGAATCTAACCTAAGCACTACAAAGTGAACTGTAATTCTAGCCTACGACAAAAAATTATAATCCTAGATGTCCAACTTCAATGCCATAGATCTAAAAAATAAATGATCAAAGAAGGTAATGAAAAATAAAACTATACCTTGCAATACTCTTCCAATATAGCAAGGTTCTCTTTATGGATTTGTAGTATCTCCTTCCTCCATTATACCTATGATATAAAATATGTCTTCAAATATACCCTTGAACAAATAGTAAAAAATAGACAAGTTTGCACACTATTATAGCAAGGAAAGACAAGTTTATTCCAATTACTCTCCATCAAGTTACAAATGAGTGAGGTGCTTTTTATATAGGAAGAGAGAATAACAACCACATGAATAAAAATGATATATCTCTAACCTCCTAGCCCAAAAATAGTCAATCTCCAAAAAATTAGAGAGGATATGGTTAGGATACTTGATATAATAATGTGGGTTAGACAATACATCTCCTAAGAAATGTGGGTGGACTCCAAAACCATGGTTAAAACCACCTCTAGCAAATGAAGATGGTACAAAAGAAAGTGACCCTCCAAAAAGTGATTTAACCACCCAGACATGTGGAATCAAGAAGTGGGATGTCACGTGGTCAAAATGAGGAGATAATTTTCCTGTGACAGATTTAAAAACACCATAACTGAGTCAATTTTTTTCCCAATTTTCTATTATGGCCACATTTTGAAAATCCCAGTCATTATGCTTTTAATGGTGTTGATTTGGTGGAATGTTGGGCACTCTATCAAAAGATCACTGCCCCTGAAGCTAACTGACCTCAAAATATGTTCTCTAACCACCTCAACAACCTCAAGAACTGATCCAAATTATTGTAACAACCTCTCAATTAACTCCAAACACCATACTTACCTCACACATGTTGACAAAAATGTATAACAAAATCAACAAATCCACACGTGTGGGAATATTCCTCCAAGAAAAAAAGTGTGGCCTCAAGAGGTGATCTATGTGGCTTGCATGATGATGTGGAGTCCCTATCACATTGTCCACTTCATTGTCACAGATCCTAATGTAGTGACATGTATCCGATTGAATGTACACGTATCCCAAAGTAGATACACAGATACTAATGTAGTGTCACAAATCCCAAGAAAAATAGTATGGATCCCAATCTCTCTCTCTCTCTCTCTCTCTCTATATATATATATATATATATATATATATATATATATATATATATGTCTATATATTGGTAAATGAATCCCAAGGCAATATCACATATACCAATGCAATGTCACATATTCCAAAGCAATTATACAAATCTCAAGGCATAATACATAGATTCCAAGGCATATATTCCACCCCCGATGCATGTACATGGATCCCAATGCAAGGCACCCACCTATAGTAGTGAGTTATGCCTCAATATGCATGCTATTAGGTAGTAAACATACAAGTGTTTTCCTCTAACTTCTTGATAACTCATTTAACTTTTACACTTTAGGCTAAGTTCAACCATGATGGGGACAACATTAACCTATATTACATGTGACACTCCTAAGACCAAGAAGCATGTCCTAGATTGTTAAGTTAGAAGTAGGCAATGTGATGAATAATGTGCAAAAGGGAAAAAGGGAAACTCATGAATTAAGTTGTTTCAAATCACAAAATTCATGAAAAAATGCATCATTGGGATCCAATTTTACCTTGTAGACATATGGACACAAAAAAACACATTTATATTGTTTTGCAATAAAAAGGAGGGATAGGATTAACAATGTAGGGAGTGAGTACCTAGATGGGCATAAGCATATACTAAACTCCAGGGAAATTAGTATTAACAAAGAGTACATAATTGAGTTCATTTTTTTGAATGCATTTATTTTCAAGACGTTTTAACATTGGATGATATTTATTTTTATCATCAATTGTACACCAATTTCCCATTGGTATTGATATATCTAGCCTAATCAACAAAATTCCCAAGAGAGATATCCACTTAGTTTGGTTGCTAAATATAAATCCATTAACTTGGAAATTCAATGAACATCAAGCACTAAACCATTAAGACATTCACTAGATTTCAAGGGGTTTGTTGAGAAGTTTTGTTTCTATACAACCTACTTCACAACAACATGATCATTTAAATTGTTATATTATACTAGGATAACAATGTGAAAATGAATATTCTATGGTTATTTTTCATTAAATGGATTCCATTTTTTTTCTTTACACATTAATTTTTATTTATGGTGTAGGTCTTGTGTTTGAAACCATTGTAATCGTCCCTAGAACATGGTCAAAACATTAAGAAGAATGTAAATGAAATGAATCAAATGTTACTACCATATTCACATTTAATGTCACAATGCAAGGTATGTTTGGATGTATTTAAAACTTTTTGTAATTATTAATTGACTTTTACATTTAATTTTATAACCTATGAGCTGCATACTTATATCTCTTGATAATCTCGTGTCTAGAATAAAGAATATTCATCTCTCCAAATTCCTCTACGTACAATAGATGGTGAATGTAAATGTGGTAAACCTGCACATAATAGATCTAGCTAGAAAATATCACACACATTTGCAGAGAGAAATTGAGAAAGAAGAAGCAAGAGAGAAAGAATGGAAGAATTCTCATTAATCGTAATGAATAATGAATACTTAACACATGATATACTATTTATAACTCAACCAATGCACACTGGAGGAGAATCCAATGCGCCATAGTGGTGGTCTAGAGTGATCTGGACACACACTAGCAGTTACGGGAGTAAATTGCCACCTAGTCTAGTCTATCAAGCAGTTACGAGAGTGAACTACCACCTAGCTAAGTTAACTAGTGTACGAGTCTTTAGTTAACTGACTGAAACATAGTGAAGTGAGGAGGAGATCAGGGAATCATGTGTAATGCACCAGTATTGTGATGATACCAAGTCTAATGCGTATTAGCTAGTGATGATCCCAATGTTGCATGGTGACAAAACCAATGAAACATCTAGACTCCACTCAACTAACCAAACTTAAGTGAAAACTGAAGAGAATATTCTTCCTAAAATGTAGGAGACTGGATAATGAATAATAATGACTAATAAACAAGGAAAAACCTTAGGAAAAATAAATCCTAGGTGTGTGTGAAGTAACTCCAACACCCCCTGAACATCACTCTGGTGAAAATAACAAATGGGTCCTAGCAACGAGGCCATGTTAGGTACCCAAATACAAAAGATACACTGAAATAAAGTAAGGAAAGAGGGAAAACCTCATGGGAACCCCCCCCTTAAGGTACAATGTATGTAAAAAGAAGAACTACAATTTCTAGGAAACTTTGTCCTTCACTCCAAGACGACTTTGTAGCGAATGGAACTTCTGCTCAATGAAGATCTTGGTGAAGATGTTTGTCGTCTGTTCTGCTGAAGGAAATATCTATAGGTTGATAATCCCCTCATATACTAAGTCCCCGATGTAGTGAATGTGGATCTCAATGTGCTCCATCCGTTGCCTCTGAACTGGATCTCTGTAGAAATTCAGAGCGCTTTGGTTGTCACACCAGATGACGATCGACCGATGAAATTGAAGGCCCAACTTAGTTAAAAAATGTTGTAGCCACATAGCTTGAATGGTTATGTTAACTACCCCTCTACACTCTGCCTTGGCTGAAGATAGAGCAATGGAAGATTGCTTCTTGCTCGACCAACAGATAGGCTTGGAACCAAGACTTAGTGAGTAACCAGATGTGGACTTGCAATTAGTGCTACCGCCAACCCAGTCCGAATCAGTGAACCCAATGAGATCTAATGTAGAGTCTGTTGCATAATGAATCCCAAAGGTGATGGTGCCCTGTACGTATCGAAGGATATGCTTTGAAACCTTCCAATGTATCTCATGCAACTCCTGCATGAACCTGGAAACTTCACCAACTGCATCAGAGAGGTCTGGTCTGAAGTGTGTGAGATATAACAAGATCCCCACTAGCTGTCTGTACAGTGTGCTATAAACCAATGGAGTGTCCCCACCATCCTCAAGTTTTACTCCTGATAGGAAAGGAGTCAGAGCATACTTGCAGTCTGTCATGTGAAATCTCTCAAGGAGATATCAAACATACTTGGCATGAGATAGTTTGATTCCTGATGCATCCTGACTAATATCGAGTCAAAGGAAGGAGTGTAGCGGACCCACGTCCATCATCAAAAAACTGTTATGTAGAATACTATTGATTGCAACAATCGCTGAAGTCCAGCAACCAGTGATCAACAAATCATCAACATATAGAACTAAGAGTAGAAGTGAATCAGTCGTCTTAAGCATGTAGAAATTTGAGTCTGATTTACAACGTACAAAGTTCAGTGACAACAGGTAGGATTCCATCTTGGCATACCATGCCCTTAGAGCCTACTTGAGGCCATAAAGAGAATTCTTCAGTCGACAGACCAAATATGAATCCCACATAAATCCCTGGGGGTGCTCCATATAGATCTCCTCATAGAGATCATTGTGAATAAATGCATTCTTCACGTCCATCTGATGGAATTCCCATCCCTTGGCTGCCCCAATGGAAAGTGCCAAACGTATGGAATCCATATTCACTACTAGAAATAAGGTCTCATCATAGTCAATGCCATGAACCTACTAAAATACTTTGGCAAAAAGCCTGACTTTGTATATGCTAATCTGTCCATCCAATGTGCTCTTGGTCCTGTAGATCCATCTGCATCTGATAAGATTCCTTCCAGAAGGAAGGGGAACCATATCCCAAGTATGGTTCTTGAGTAGGGAGTTGTACTCCTCCTGCATGACAGATTCCCAAAAGGCATTTCTAGCAGCCTCGCCATAAGACTATGGATCTGAATACTGAACCAAGAAAATATGCCTGGAGGGAAATGGTTTAGTGGAAGTGAGTGCAATAGGAGGCTCCTCGAAATCAGATCGAGTCCTCCTAGTATCTGTTGGATCACCAACAAGATCCCCTGCATCCTAAAGAGTATTATTTTCCCACTTGGGCCTCTTCTCTAGCTTTGCATCTGCATCTATATGCTTTGACTTTGCATCTGACTGTATTGAATCTGTATCTAGATCATCTGAATCCTCTGAATCAGAACTCTCATCTAAAGAATATTTGACATGTGCATGCTCATCATCTCTGACAGGTGGAAGAATGAAGGTGTTTGCATGTGGCTACTGAGGTACATGCGAGACACTTTCCTTGAATTGGACACTTCACTCAATGATGAGCCGGTCTGAGGAAAGATCAATAAGTTTGTATCCCTTCACACCGTTGGGGTATCCAACAAAGATACACTCTGTGCTCTATGGATCAGGTGCCTTCCTCTTTTCAAATGGAATCTGGGCCCATGCACCTAAACCGAAAATACGAAAGTGGGTCACTTCCAGTTTGAGGTTGTTCCAAGCCTCGTAGGGGGTCTTATCCTTGACATATCTATGGGGAGATATGTTTTGGATGTAGGTTGCACAATTAATTGCTTCAGCCCATAGTCTCTGTGGTAGTGACTTTGCATGTATCATGCAAGATGCCATCTCTTTTAGAGATCTATTTTTCTGCTCAACAACTTCATTTTGCTGTGGATTATAGGGAACTATGTGTTGCAACTGAATCCTTGCTTCATGATAAATATTCTGGATCTCATGATTGACATACTCTCCCCCGTTATCATTTCAAAGGACTTTGATTTTCTTTCCATATTGTGTCTCAACCAGGGCTTTGAAATCTTTGAGGTGTTGAAAGACCTTGGATTTTTTCCTGAGAAAGTAAATCCATGTGAAACGTGAGAAATCATCAACAAAAATGAGAACAAGCCTCAATTTGCTGATAGATGGATGCGAAAAAGGACCCATGAGGTCACTATGGATCATATCTAAAGGAGAAAAATCTCTCTGCGTCTTTCCTTTTTTGAATTTCTCTTGAGGGTGTTTTCCAAGAACACATCCCTCATAGATTCCTTTGGAGAAATGGATGTCTGGTAGACCATCAACCAATATTTGCTTGCTAATTTGTTGAATATATCTAAATTTCAAATTCCCGTACCTTTCGTGCCATATCCTACTACTTTCATCAGCATGGGTAAGTAGTAAAGCATAATCTGGTTCAATAAATTTAGAAAATGTATACAATCTAGATTGATGATTTACCTCACCGGTAGAAACCTTGGAATTGGTTTGCCTATCATAGATGTCCACTGCATTTGGTGTGAATATGAATTTATTTTAGGTACCGAAATTTTTCATCTGATACACGGGGAGAAGATTGACAAAAAGTTTGGGAACGTGCAACACATTCTCAAAGTTTCCGTTGGTGAGTTCAATCCTTCCTTTGCCGATGACCTCGACTGGAGAGTTTTCCCCCATTAGAATAAGAGGACCTTTGCATGAATCCAATGAAGAATAGACTGCTTTTGTGTCATCCATGTGATGTGATGCTCTTGAATCTATGATCCAAGCATCGAGAGAGGTGTTGATGGAAATCAAGGCATGGATAGAATTGCCTTTCTTGGGATTCTGATCTTCTGGCTTCTTCTTCTTGGCACCCTCGGGGATGCGATATCCAAGGTTTTTTTGATGAAGTATTTGAGTCATTATATCTATTTGTTTTTGCATGCATGTGGATTATGGATGGAATCCTTTATGGCAGTATGTACATTTCTCCCCTTTTCTTCCCTTTCCACCTTTGGATCTGGAGGCATCGGTGAAGGGTTTTGAGTACCCTTCCTTCTTCGGATTTGCATGAGATTTTCTTTTGTATTTATCCTTAGATTTATGATATTGATGGTTTCCATCTTGCACAGTAAGTGCATGTGCCTTTGGGACTTTGATTTTTCCCATGTTGATGAGCTTGGTTTGCTCTTGTGTCAGGGATTCAATAAATTCCTCAAGAGAAGGCATATTCTAGGTGGCTCCAGAGGTGAATTTGACTGAATGGAATGCAGATACAAACACAAAGAATTCAGGACCAAGTTTGGAGAGAATGGTGAGAACCATTTGTTTCTCCTTAGATTTATCAACCACACAAGCTTTGAGTTGCGACAGTAAATCCTTGAATTTTGTAAAGAAATCTTGGATATTGTCGAAGATTTTTGGATCCAATGTGAGCAATTCCACCTCGAGCATGTGTCCCCTTATCTCATCCTGTTTTCCAAAGAGCCCTTCCAAGGTGGTCCAGGATTCATTGGGGATTTTATAGGAAGATATGTGAAAAAGGAGATCGAGAGAGATGAGACTGCAAATTGTTTCGAATGCTTCATCCATTTGATTTAGATACTTGGATTTTTCTGTGGTTGATGTCGACTTCGTGTATGTATTCAAGGTTAACCCGTACAATCCTATGATTCAGAGATGTAGGATTATTCTCTCCTTCCATGCAAATTAATTGTAAGGTGTAAGAATGAATTCTTTTGGGAATTCCATTTTTCCACTGTCTTCAATCTTTGGTACCTGCAAAAAATAATTTGGTGTAGCTTTTCTTAGCAATACATCGACTCTGATACCATGTAAATGTGTTGAACCTACACATAATAGATCTATCTAGAAAATACTGCACACATTTGCAGAGAGATATTGAGAAAGAAGAAGAAAGAGAGAAATAATGGAAGAATTCTCATTAACCGTAATGAATAAAGAGTAATTTACACATGATATACTGTGTATAGCTCAACCAGTGCACACTGAAGGAGAATCCAATGCACCATAGTGGTGGTTTAGAATTATCTGGACACACACCAACAATTATGGGAGTAAACTTCCACCTAGTTTAGTCTCTTAGGGAGTTACAGAAGTGAACTGCCACGTAACTGAGTTAACTAGTCTACCAAGCTTTAGTTAATTGACTGAAACAGAGTGAAGTGAGGAGGAGATCAAGGAATCGTGGGTAATGCGCCAGTCTAGTGATGATACCAAGGCTAATGCGCATTAGCTGGTGATGATCCCAATGTTGCATGGTGACAAAACCAATGCAACATATAGACTCCACTCAACTAGCCAAACTAAAGTGAAAATTGAAGAGAATATTCTCCCTAGAAGAATATGTTAAGCCCTAAATAGTGGCACATTACCCCTTAATTAGGGAATATTACATTAGTAATGTTATTTTATTTATGTCGGCTTGGGTCCATTAGTTGTAATTGTACCTCCTAGTCTTCTATATATACCAAGGAGACATTTTCATTTGTAATCATCCCGTATTTGGACATTTATGTGGTGTATAAGGAGGTTGCCCCCTCGAAGAGGCTTATTATCGGAAATGATCTCTTTTTCAAGGCATTGAGTACTTATTTTGAGGTTTTTCTATGCTATATTGATATTTGGTTCTTAACATATTGGACAACCTGACCATGGCACATAATAGTATGAAACAACAAGCAGATCAACATCATAGTGAAAAAAGTTTTGAAGTAGGGGATTGGGTGTTTTTAAGACTACAACCATACAAACAATTGTCCCTCAAGCAAGCCACGAAGGGTAATAAATTATCACCAAAGTACTATGGCCCTTATAAGGTGTTGCAAAAGATTGGTACTATGGCATACAAATTGGAGTTGCCTGCATCTTCACGAGTACACCCAGTTTTCCATGTTTCATGCTTAAAGAAGGTTATAGGTGACACGATCCCAATTCAAACTATATTGCCAGAAATTGACGAGGAAGGGAAAATCATATTGGAGCTTGAATCCATCACTGACATAGGAATTCACACCCTAAGGAATAGATCCATTTCAGAGTATCTCATTAAATGGAGGAAACTACCTGCTAAAGATTCCACTTGGGAACATGAGTCTTTTATATAGAAGCATCCAGAGTTACTCAAGCGTTGTGGAAAACACTTATCTCAAGGGGAGGGGCATGTTAAGCCCTAAATAGTGGCACATTACCCCTTAATTAGGGCATATTATTTTAGTAATGTTATTTTATTTATGTTGGCTTGGGTCCATTAGTTGTAATTGTACCTCCTAGTCTCCTATATATACCAAGGAGACATTTTCATTTGGAATCATCTAGTATTTGGACATTTATGTGGTGTAAGAAGGTTTCCCCCTCGAAGAGGCTTATTATATGAAATTCTCTCTTTTTCAAGGCGTTGAGTACTTATTTTGAGGTTTTTCTATGCGATATTGATATTTGGTTCTTAACAAAATATTCTTCTTAAAATGTAGGACAGTGGATAAGAACTAATAATGACTAATAAACAAGAAAAAACCTTAGGAAAAAGAAATCCTAGATATATGTAAAGTAACTCCAATAGTAAACATGTAAAACTTTTTAAAAAAATCTACCAAAAATCATAAGGAAATTTAGAAGAGATAATTTATATACCCTAGATCATAATAACATTGACATATAATTCATTATATTCTAAAATCATATAGCTTCTCCATCCATCTTCTTCCTTTCCTCATATGATCTCCATATTTCCGAGATATAAATATAAATTTCAATATTTATTAATTATATTATAATTTTTATAGAATACAAAAAGAATCAATGATTTTACTACGGTGAAAAGGACAAAAATAACATCGAAGAACTTGAAAGCATTTGAGTTCAAGTCTGTCAATCAATACATAAAACATATATGATCAATTATTGTTGATGTCATTCAACCCACTAAATTTATCGCTTTGAAGTCTAAAACAATATACCAAATTTAAGTAACTTAGGTCACAAGTTTAAGGCTTTAGAAAATATACTTTTGCCTTTTTATAATAAATTATCTTATGTTTTTCTCTCATTCAAAGTTGTATGTGCATTCTATTTTATAAATGTTGCATACAGATTATAAGATACATATATTTCTATAAAAAAACTAATTAAAAAATTTTAATTAAAAAAATTATTCCTAAATATTTTTAAAATTAGAGAATTTTCTTTTAATTTTATATTAGCTTTACAGACTCTATTCTAACTTATATATTTAAGATTACATGACTCTATTATATTAAAATGATTTGTGAAGGACGTTGATAGTAAGCGTATATTGTTTTATAACCGAACAAAAAAAAATCAATTGGGCAATAGCTTAACTTAAGCATTGCTAAGACATTATAAAATCAAAACGCATACTATTGTGATAATGTTTCATTATATAAATATAATGGTTTTCTTTTGATCTTTAATCTTATTTTGCTTTTTTAATAAGGGTTGCATGGTAGCACAATACCTACCAATTGTTAAATATACACTGTTGAGTGGAAAACATATGTTAAATAATCAAACTTAATATAACTAGAAGCATAGATAATGAATTGTCTTTGTCAAAAGATAATTCATATAATAAAAAAAATAGCATTATCGTTTATGCTATAGTAAAAACAATTAGAATAGGACTTTGTAATAATAAGCAAATAAAAATAAATTGTTTAATGTGGAGTAAAAGTTGGTAAATAAATGAAATGTTGAATGGGATGGTTATCATATGTGGAAAACAATGTAAAGTATTTGTAGTGAAAGAACTTAGTATAAAGCGTTGTAAAAATAAGCAAAAAGGCAAATTGTTCAATGTGTAGTAAAGCTTGGTAAATAAATAAGTGAAATGTTCAATGGGGTGTTAGCATTCTAAGCAATGTAAATAAATGAACTGTTCAATGGGATGTTAGCATATGCGATAAGCAATGGGAAATGTTTGCAGGCAACAATGGATATGAATCAACACGAAGTGTCTGTACTTCTACACAGACACATCGTCGCATAACAAACACCTAGTCCAATAGTCCTTGATGTTATCAACAATAGAATATTGTTATGCATATGCATATGTATGGAAACATGTTTTCTTACATATTGTAATGACCCCATCGTTACGACTACAAGTGAAGCAGAAAGTGCATTTTTTTTTTTGTTTTTAGGCAGAAAGGCAATGATGAAAACAGTTGAACCACATAACCTGATGATGAACACAGGCATGCAGATCAGGCAATAGACAACAACGACTCAATGCACTAGCACAACGAGCCATTGACGGAACATGTGTAACTCAAAAAGAAGGAAACGACTACCCACCCGACACAAACACGACAACGCCTACAAGCTATGAAAAACATCCACAATCCTGACACAATGACCTTGACGACCAGTTACTAGAACCTCTATGGCATGCCCAAAACCAAACGCATGAAAGTGTTACAGCTCAACGCCAAAAACAAACTTACAATGATCGACAACACCCACCATGGGAAGCACAGACTCTGGCTAAGTTATCCTTCGCCTCTATCCAATAGGGCACGCCATGGTCCCCTCATCAGGGATCATGTCATCCCCAGGCGATAGGCATGACTATAACCCTAGTGCAACATAACCTATTTGGACCAAGGACTTAAGGAAATCCAATGCGCTATGAGCCAAAATAACTGACAGGAAGACTACACTCACGCCCCCAAGCAACGGGTTGACAAGACATAGATGACATCGCACAACAATTTAAAATTGCACCAGCTATCAAACGACTTTGCCAACAACCCCAAAACCATTATCTATTAAGCAAGATGTCTAGGTGCAACAAGTAAACTATTATACGGTTTCTATTATCATAAAAAGTGTCAAGTGTGAACTATTACAAGCACTCAACAAAAATAAAAAAACACTCATCAACAAGTGTACACTGTCCATTAAAGTAAGTGAACTACTCAACATTTAAAAGTGATCTTACGTTGCTTATTAACTATTCGACATTGTTGTCTATTGATGCTGTCTAAATTAACAAGTTTCTGGATGACTCCATTGATAAACTATTATTAAAGGATGTCGACAACATGCTATCATTCAATAATCATTTATGGAAATCATTGTCAATATGTACAAGATCGTTGTCATCAATTGTTTCCATACAATTTATAAAATAGTTGTCAAATAATTACTCTCAATCAATGTGATATTAATTAATAAAATCGATGTCCTATAAACTGAAACAAATACAATAATTGCTATCATCATATATCGCTTGTCTAGAAATCTGTTTATTAAAATTAATTGTCAACCTATAAAACGACTGTCATCATAAATATAAAAGATAGCTGACTGTGATTATAAGGCATGCGGTTTATCAAAATATGGTAATCAATGTCATCAAATGAACTATGGTCTATCTAGTATAAAGTTGTTGTCGAACATATATATAAAACTTGCAGTCTATTATATAAATTGTTGTCGGTTATGTATAATCATTGTTCAACATATGGATATTAATATATCTATAATCATATGCAAAAATCGTATTGATAATTACGCTATCCCACCACACTGTCTTTCCAATTTATAAATTGAATTCGTAGTAACTGGGAGTATAATAAATTCGCTACCAGGGGAGATATAATTGTTGACCCACATCAAAACGTTGTTGAAGTCTTAAAACACAGTCAAGAAGTATGTAACAGGAAGAGTGCAAAAATGGTAAAGCTGGCACAATAGAGATGAATTCGCAGGGTGGCTAAAGGCTAAGGAAGATGGATTGTTGACCAGCACAAAGTGAACACAAAGACACACCAATAATATCACAGTTAAGCACAACAAAATCGCAGCCTCTATATTAAGTGGGCGCAGACTTGTCCAAAAAACACAGGCACACACAGTTATATCGCAGATGAAAAAAAAACGTGAAAGTTTTCATTTAAATCTATGAAATCCATTACTACTAACTATTAAAATCCCAGTCACCGTGCACACAATATATGTGAACTCGCAGTCGCACATTGAATGAAAATTCAAAGTTAAATAAAGGTGTAACGAGCTATGGAAGGCACACTGTCAAATTCGTTTTGATATAACTCAGATATACAATTCGTGGTGGAATAAAACACTGATACATAAGGTCAATATCGCAGTGATATAAAAATGCAGTAGAAAAAAACCGCAGATATATAAAAACTGTGCATGATGCCAAAAATTGTGGATCATAAATTGTGCAAAGGTGAATAAAATCGTGGAGCATAAATTGTGCCTTCTGGCAATACAATCGTGGATTGAGAACTGTGTAGAGGGCGTTTACTATCTACAACTAACTAGGTTTTATCATCGCTGCCAAGCATTTTGCTGATGTGCATTATCAATCAACCGTCGAGTTTTAAAAATGAAATTTGCTAAATTTTTACCCTAAAAAATTCATTGAATTTAACATAAGAAATCACAATCAATAAAAGTAAAGAAAACACTGTCGTGAAGATTCAAAACTTAGAAATAAGATAGAAAAACATTGTCCATTCCCATGTTTAAAGAGTATAAGCGATTGCAGTCAAAAATAAAAATCGATGTGCGATGCAAGATAAATTCACAGTCTGTAATTTTATAAACAAAGGGTAATTTCATAGGGTAAAATTTGCCATTAGATGTATTAATTTGCAGAGGAAAATCGTAGGCCAGATGGATTAAAGACGTAGAGCTGTTTCGCCATCGAACTGTAATAATTGCAGAGGAAAAAAATTCGTGGTTGAATACTTGCAGTGAGAAAAGATGAACAATACGTGGAGGTATTCAATCACAAGAAGGCACAAGACAATCAATCAACTAGGAACAATCAACGAGGGTAGACAGCTGGGAAAAAACATCCTTCACTCATCATCCATGCACAGAAAAGCAGGGCATTAGAATCTGTAGGACTATTAACACCGAAGTGATGACCATCGATTCAAATCCTGGCCAACTGCTCAGGCATGGAATGTTGATCTAGGGATAAGGAAGGACGATAAGCATAATCTATTCATAAAATCATTAAAACAAAACAGAACAATCATAACAATCAAGGATCGAGTTCCAAGGAATTCAATTCAAGAAGTGAGCATAAAGCTATGATGAATTTAAGTTCTCGATTAAAAACGTTGAGTAAAACACTTTTCTTTATAAAAATAAAGGTATAAAAATGAAAGCGCAAAATCAATATTAATCTACCATTCAAAATAAAAGCATGCGTATCGTAGCCCAAGGTGACAGCTCTGAGTCATTGTTCCGCGCGCTCCATCTAGATCCCGCTTGCCGACTGATGTGACTTCACCGGTACCTCCTAGCCAACGCTTGGGGTACCCTTCTTTCCCCTTAGCCCCCCGAGCTGTAAAGGGGCCACACACTCTAAACCAAAGAACAACTAGAAACCATCTCACCTCGCAAGGTCGAGCTACGACTTGTTACCCGAGCTGGGTATCCCAACTCCCACAAGATAAGTCATTCAAGACAAAAATTTTGCAGGGTAACGTTACGCATACAAGAAGACCTCATACTCCTCCTCCTCCATCATTTTTATAGAGTTTCTAAGTGATTTCTTTCCTAAATTCCCATTTAATTTATTTTTCATTAATTTAATTCAGAAAAACCTCCCCCATACACAATGTCACCCATCCCCCTAGTTGCACCATAAATTAATTTCATTAATTATTTAATTACTCCTATTTCCCTCACCCACCTAAAAGCACTCCTAAAATCTCTCCTTGGTGTCCCCATCTTCCCTTACACATTTTAAATGACTTATGCCCTTACTAAATTCCTAGTTGAGTTCAATTTAGAAAGTTCTTAAAGGCAAGATTCCTTACTAAGTTAGTGATTATGCTTTTTCCTTACGTTTCTTTTTTTCTTTATGTTTCCCCTTTTTCCCTTAGTTTCCTATTTCTTTTAAGTTTCCCTCTTTTCCCTTTTATCTAAAACTCAAATTAGCAAGTGTAGAAAAATTACCTTTTACCCCTTTTTCTTTTTAATTAATATATTTTTTTTAATTAGCAAAAGTAGAAAAACAATCGATTCCCTTTTAAAATTT
The DNA here is from genome assembly GCA_009831015.1 of Picea engelmannii. Lineage (NCBI taxonomy): Eukaryota > Viridiplantae > Streptophyta > Pinopsida > Pinales > Pinaceae > Picea > Picea engelmannii. The sequence continues at coordinate 152,469 of ML786802.1, read as the reverse complement.
TAATCCCTCAACATAATTTGATTTTAATAAATTTATTGAATTGATTACCCCCTTCTCATCACATGTTTAATTATGATTATATTATTTTTTTACCACAAGTATCACTTAGACCTAGATTTTAATTTCCTAAGCTCGGGAATTTTTTTTATTGGGGAAAATGTTTTTAAATCTCACTTATCATTTCATTTGTTTTAAGGTCGATTAGGTTTATTCACTTACCCATTGAAATCAAGGCGTGCCCTTCAAGACGCACTAGGTGCTCCGAGGGTGCAACTCGCCTTTTTCTGTTTTTCTTGCGCGACGTGCCCGTCAGGACGCACTACGTGCTCCAAGGGTGCCACTCGCCTCTTCCCATTTTCCTTGTGCGACATGCCCTTCAGGATGCACTACATGCTCCAAGGGTGCCACTCGCCTCTTGAATGACTTGGTAGGCATAAAAAAAACCCTGGAGTCAATACTCTACCAGGTGATCTTGTGGGAGACTAAGGGCCTCTAAGGAATAAGGCCCATGCCCTATTGTGCCCCCCTTAGAATCATTGTGAGTGATTGTCGCAGTCAACCCTCACGACATCGTGGATCTTCTCGAACTAGGTAATTGTTAACCTACAGTTCGAGCCACGACAAGAGTGCTAGTAGGCTGTGGTAGGGATGTTGTCCACACCTCTCCCTCAATGTCTTTGGTTGTCGTGCGTGACCCCTCTACTCCACATGTGAGTTTGGTCGGAAAGACATCGTTAGCCTGCATCATCAACGAATCATGTCAAAAATAAAATCCATCATCATATCATCTAATTATATGTGAATATGGCATATCAACAATAATCAAAACCCAATAGTCGACTTCTTGACTCGATCTAGAGTCCAAGGGGTTTCATCGATGCCTCTGCATCCTCGAGGTCCAAAGTCATGCACACTTAGGAGAACCCAGTCAATAACACCCGTCTATGTAAACACACAAAATAACATATCCATAATGCCTCATAATCATAAGCAAACAACCAGTAGTATAATAATCTGAATCACTTGCAAGCAAGTGTCCTCAAAGAATAAGTTCTCTTAGTGCGCACAAGAGTGGGATGTTACATACACCCCCTCTTGGGATAAACTTCATCCCGAAGTTTCAAAGTATATAAGGGATGAAATAATGTGTATCACAGTATCATAAGTCTAGCTATCAAACAAAAATGGAAACTACTGGCGCACATCATATGCGTCCTCCCAGGTCGTCGAGTGCAGACTATAGTTGTCCCACTAGACCTTGACCTGATCTACTATTCGATGTCATAGCTATCAAATGCGATGATCCAGGATGCGGATCATATCAGCCATGAGCGCCCCATCATCCGATACCTGCAAGGAACTCATGTCAATAACATGTGTAGGATCACTAATATAATGTCACAAAACATATACATGAAAAACATCGTGCATACGCCTCAAAGAATCAGGCAAGGGAAATTGATAGGCCACAAACCCCTTCCTCTCCACAATCTCAAAGGGTTCCACGAACCTAGGAAAGAGTTTAGCTCCCTTTCCAAACTTGATCGAACTCTTATGTGGTTTTACCTGCAAGAAGACTCGATCGCCAACTTCGTAACTGCAGTTGACACGACATGCATCAACATAACTCTTCTGTCGATCCCGTGCTTCTTTGATCCTTTGTCTTATTGTTTTCATTTGATCTTCCATTTCTTGGATCACTTCTGGTCCCACCAGGACCCTATCCTCAAGCCGATCCCAACTCAAAGGTGTATAGCACGGTCGCTCGTAAAGAAACTCAAAAGGCGCCATCTTAATTGTGCTTTGGTAACTGTTGTTATATGCGAATTCTACCAGTGGAAAGAATTCTTCCCAATGCTTTTGTTGGTCCATAACGTACATGCGCAACATGTCTTCCAAGATTTTGTTTGTTTGTTTAGTTTTCCAGTCAGTCTCTGGGTGATACGCAGTACTAAAGTTAAGTTGGGTTCCCAAGGTCTCTTGGAAACTAGTCCAAAATCATCTCGTAAACACTGATCCTCGATCAGATATAATCCTCTTAGGCATGCCATGCAGCCTCACAATCTCATTGATGAAAACTCTAACTATGTCAGGTTCCTGATACGTCATATGCACAGGAATAAAATGAGCACTCTTCGTCAGAGTGTCGACTACCACAAAAATCAAGTCATGTCTCCTTGCCATCAGGGGAAATCCAACAATGAAATCCATCGAAATAACCTCCCATTTTGATTCTGGAATAGCATGTGGCTGTAGTAATTATCCTGCTGGATGTCTATGTTCAGCCTTTACCTGCTGACATTCTAGACATCTGGACACATAGTTGACTATGTCCACCTTCATTCCTTTCCCGAAGAATAAGGGTTTAAGGTCCACCCTCATATTCATGACTCCCAGGTGAGCCATGTACACTGCTCTGTGAGCCTCGTTTAGGATCAAAATCCTCAACTCGTCGTTCGGTGGTATGTAAATCCAATTTTTAAACCTCAATAATCCATCTTTGTCAAATGTAAATACTTCAAATCTTGGTACCATCATTGTGTTTTGTTCGATAAAATCCTTGACCTCTTTGTACCAGTCATCATCACACTGTAAATTTAGAATCTTTTCATGTAGATTCATCTGAAGAGGCAGCACCGAAAAGATGTGTGGTCTTCGACTTAATGCATCTGCCACTCAGTTCATTGTTCCTTTTATGTAAGTAATCTCGAAGTCGTACTCGCTAAGCAATTATGACCAACATCGTTGTCGCGCGTTTAGGTCGCTTTGTGTAAAGATGTGTTGTAGTCCACAGTGGTCTGTTTTTAGTTCAAATTTTCGTCCAACAAGGTAGTGTCTCCAAACTCTCAAGGCATACAAAATGGCTAACGACTTCAAATCGTGCGTCACACAGTTCTCCTCATGCCTTCCCAATTTTCTCAAGATGTAAGCGATTACTCGACCGTATTGCATCAAGACTCTTCCTAAGCCTTCCTCGGATGCATCAATGCATACCAAGAAGTCTGTGTCCATGTCAGGGACCTTTAGTATCGGTTTTGTTGTCAACAACTCCTTGAGCCTCTGAAATGCCTCTGCGCATTTCTCGGTCCAAACAAACCTCTTGTTCTTCTTCTACAATTCCGTGATCAAATTTTCTATCTTCAAAAATCCTTCAACGAACCATCGATAGCATCCTGCTAAACCCATGAAGCTACGCACTTTTGGGACATTCATCGGTGCAGGCCATTCCATAATAGCCTCGACCTTTGTTGGATGCACGATGATACCTTCACCATAGATGAAATGCCCTAAGTAGTGAATCTTTGATTGATAAAATGATCATTTGTACAATTTCCCATACAATCACTACTACATATTGAAAAATTTGCGACGACCACTTGCGACGAAAGTACTCTTTCGTCGCAACATGCAAGAGAATTTTTTTTTTTTTCTAAATCTACCCCATGTTCATTGCAATTTAGATGCCTACAGTTTGACTAAACTGTAATGGTCAATGTTCGTCTCATAAGCGACGACCTTACATTGGTCGTCGCATAAGCGACGATAGTTGACCATAATAATTTAGTGAAACTTTACCGTTGAAAATGACCTAAAATAAATAGATGTAAAAAGATATATATATTTTTAGGTCACTATCATCACAATTGCGATGATGGTGACCTAAAATTGGCCTACAAATATTCAATGATTTGAAGATGTTGTGACAATCTTGCTATAACAACGATGGTTTCGAAAGGGTATTTTTGTGCGGAAAAATGTCACAGAATGTTGTTAGAGGCGGGGAAAAAAGTAAAGCGGGTGAAAAGGGTGATGGTAGATGTTATTTCCCTTGTAAAAAATGTTGCCTCAGACGTCCCATAAGAATTTTAATAGCAACAACTACCAAACATTGTAGGAAATATGGTCACATTGATGGCGAATCGAATGAATATCGTACCATGGTAATTAGCTATATATTTATTATCTTTTTTATTTTGTCAATTTTATATAAAATTATATATATGTATATATATTGTTTGAATGTTTGTTATAGTATACACTAATTTTGCATGAGTGTTTGTAATTATAAAGTTAGAGTTTCCCTCTAACTTTCCGCAGAATATTGCACCAAGTATTAGTAGAAATGATGTTGTACAAGCTGAGGAACATCATCATGACCAAGCAAATGCGGATCTCATGGAAGAATATGATGGGACAAATCAAGTTAATGATCCCATGGAAGAAGATGATGGGACAAATCAAATGATCCGAGATTTTTTTTCGCAGCCGGATGAGGATGGGGAAAATGCTGGTATTTATGATGAACCTCTATTAGAAAAGGCAAATAAACGACTTTATGAAGGATCAAGGGAAAATATTCTCTCCGCTACATTGTTGCTGGTGAACTTAAAGGTTATGAATAATTTATCGAACACTTGTATGACACATATACTAAGGTATGTAATATGTTTCATCTCATACTGTACATAAATGTTGATTTTTTTATATTTGTTTTTAGTGTTAATTAATGTGTAAAATAAGAATGCTTTTTTTACGATTAATATTCTTACATTAACTAGTTGTTTGTTATGTTGTAGATTGTTAGGTGAATTTTTTTTACCATCTTCAAATATTTTACCTCGCACATATCGAGGTTTGCATGCCATTATGAAAGACATTGGAATGGATTATCAAACTATAGATGCATGTCCTAATGACCATATTATATATTATGGACAACATGCTTCAAAAACCGAATGTACACAATGTCTTATCAATAGATATCGAACTGATCAAGTAACAAAAAGGGTGCCTCGAAAGGTTCTTCTTCATATTCCCATAATTCCACGTTTACAGCGATTGTTCAGGTGTGAAAGAATAGCACAATTTATGGATTACCATGCACATAACATAAGTGAATATGGTGTTCTTCGAATTCCTGCCGATGGTTTTGCATTTAGGGAAATTGAGGAAAAATGGGCAGATTTCAAAGATGAACCTCGTAATATTAGGCTTTCATTGGTAGCTGGTGGTGTTAATCCAATCGGAGAGCTTAGGTCTATTTACTCAGTGTGGCCTATTTTTGTTATCAACAATAACATTCCTCCTTGGATGTCAATAAAGAGGGAGCACATAATGTTGACAATGATTGTTCCAGGTATTTTCTTACATTAATTTTTGGAATTTAAAATTTTCATTTGTTTCAATTTTTGCATAATATCTCTTGTTTATTTATTTAATTATATATATTACATGATATCATTCCTTTAGTAATTATGTGTAATTTCAAACAATTAGGTAAGTACCAGGTTAAATATATGAATGTATATATCGAGCCTCTTATCGACGAGCTACTAAATTTATGGG
>ML786802.1:103917-115533 GCA_009831015.1 Picea engelmannii | reverse complement strand
ATAAGATTTTCTTTTCCCTTTTCTATTATGTTTTCTTTAGCCTATGGATGATTTATACCTTATGTTAGTTTGTAAGTGCTTGACATATTTAAAATTAAAGGGTGATTGCCTTTGTTTACCTTCGACAACATTTCCATGCACTATTAGGGATGTGAGAGAACCTTGTGCATTTGGCAGATGTGTGTTTTCAACCAGAAAGGGATGAGATGTTGGGAAACAATAGTGCCAATGATTAGATGCAACCCTGAAATAGTGTAGTGATGTATCCATAGATCCACAAGGAGTACCATTGCATTGTGTGGTACACCATTAGATTTATTTGGCAGTATGATAACCACTATAAAATGGGCCATTTTATCACAAATATATATGGAAGAATGATGCGATACACATTATTTGATATCTCAGTACTTGACATATCTTAGTATTTGATATATGGAAAAACTCATTGTATTTGATATCTCAGTATTTGATATATGGAAAAACTCATTGTATTTGATATCTCAGTAGGAAATAAAAATACACATAAGCTAGCCTTTTGGCTCAGTTCATCTTCCCTGATACTAACCTAGACATATACATTTCATATTCCAAAATAGATCCATATATGATTCGTACATAGCCATACAAAATCAATCTAGACAAAACCTAACATAACTAGAATTGTCTTTAACCTCCAAGAAAACATAATTCTATATCTACCCCGAGACCTATCAACCAAACATCAAAACATAGACAATTGAGTAGCTTCTAGTAGGACATTGTCCTTGTATTCACATTCCCACAAGGAGCCTTGTAGCATGATGGCTTATTTTGACAACATATCCTATTTTTTATTAAAATCCATGTAGATATGGAAAAATGAGGCCTCCTCAAACATATATTTTTTCTCAAAGCATAGTGCCATGATTGGCTCCAAGACCAAATATGTAATATTAAATTTTCCATTATCCCAATCCATCAACAACTTAAAATCTCCAAGAACTTGCAAACACCTAATATTTTTTTTAAGTGCCACTTTCATCAACATCTAGAGGGTGTAGAATTCAACCATGTTATTTGCTCCCAGTCCCGCTCCATATTTTAAGGAGAAGAAGTGGCAATGATCTAAAAAGAGTATGACTCCATCTCCACACATTTTTGGAGAGCCTTGATAAGCTCCATCAAAGAAGTCCCAAGGCTTTGTGAAATCAATACGGGGCTCATGCAATACCCTTTGGGATTTAATTTTAATATTAATATCAAAATTGATGCCCAAAATAATTTTTTATTTTTTTTCTAAATGAATTTTGGTCGTCGCATCTCTGACGAAAACTTTTATCGATGCGACGATTTTGCTATATAAACAACATAAAGTTTTCGTTGAATAGGCGACGACAACTTCTATTGATGAGTCGGTTTAACTACATAAACAACAAAATGTTGTTGTCGAATAGGCGACGACAACTTTTATCGATGCGATGGTTTTGCTATATAAACAACGGAAAGTTGTCGTCGAATAGGCGATGACAACTTCTATTGATGCATCAGTTTAGCTACATAAACAACAAAAATTTGTTGTTGAATAGGCGACGACAACTTCTATTGATGCGATGATTCAGCTATATAAACAATGAAAAGTGGCATCGAATATGTGACGACACATTCTATTGTTGCATTGGTTTAGCTACATAAACAAAAAAAAGTTGTCGTCGAATAGGCGACGACATCTTCTATTGATGTGTCGGTTTAACTATAAAAGTTGTTGTCACAATTTAGATGAAAAGTTGGTTTTGAGATTGTTTGCCTATATTGTCTCTTGTACGACATTTGATCAAGTTCGTCACAAATGCCACGTCACCTAAACTAACGTTTCAGAGACTCCAAATTCGTCGCCATATCAACGACATAATGTCGCATAAGCGTCGAAACAACCGTCGCAAAATGGGCCAAATATGCTAGTGAATTTGTGCTCTCCTAGACACTGTAGTACCAAGCTCAAGTGCTCATCATGCTCCTCCATCATCCGAGAGTAACTCAAAATATTGTCAATGAATATTGGACAAACTTGTCCAAGTACTCATGGAACACCCCATTCATCAAACTCATAAATACCCCTGGGGCGTTTGTCATTCGTAACGGTAAAAAAATAAAATCGTAATGTCTAAACCTCATCTTAAAGGCAGTCTCAGGGAAGTCATATTCATTGATCCGTAACTAGTGATACCCTGATGTTGTGAGGGAAATCTCCCTACGGACTAGCAAATAGAGTTCAGACTTTGCATGCAGATATGATCGAATAAAAACTACTTTCTACCTTCATCCCTAGATTTAAATCCCCTTTTCTTAGTAAATGCATGGAAAGATCAACCTACCTCGTTCCCGAATTTTGATGTCAATCCTTCGTTGTACTTGATTACTTGTTCGCAATACTCCTTCCAAAGCTGACCTGCATACAAGACAAGCAACAACTACGCATGCACCCTACTTATATACTAATGGGTTAGAAATCCAAACATATACTAATTAAACTATAAAACGTTCATGAAATGGGATGGGAAAAGCATTTTCTTTATTACTTTGAATGAGTCAACTTACAAAAGTTGAGACCAACCACCACTCTGCAAACCTGTTCCTGGGCTGCTCTTCTACTATCCTCCAACTACTTTGCTTTGCATCTCCTTTGGCAACAGGAAAGGCTAAAGGGTTGGGACAATGGGAATACGCAAATGGGTAGAGTTTCTTTGCTATATTTTTCCCCTCTCCAAATGGGACCCCTACCCCTTCTTTTATAGGCTAGAAGGAGCTAGGTATTTAGACGAACCCTCAGCCATGCATGGTGGGGAGTTTCAGTTAAGTCACCCATAGCTTTTGTGTTCCATCAACAACTTTCCTTTTTTCGTGCTTTTTTCGGTCCACGTGGGATGTTTTGGGTTAGCCAGTGTGTACACGCATGCAGTAATGGAGTAGGGCACGTGGGCCTTTATAAAAGAGGATTTTCAAAGAGTTGTTCAGCAGTGCTTTGGAAAAGAAGGGATGTGAGATGGCCTGATGCCAGGTAAGCATGTGTGGTGCAATTTAGGGTTATAACACCTGATCTCAAGTCAATCTTTGAAAACACTGTCGCACCCTTCATCTAATCAAACAGATCATCAATACTTGGAAACAGATACCGATTCTTAATCGTTGCCTTGTTCAATTGATAGTAGTCAATAATATGCACACCCCACGATGAAACACTTGCACATATAAGTCCCAGGTCCATCAACTCCTTCAGTTGCATTCTCAACTCTTGTAACTCCGGGGTCGACATCCAATAAGACGTTCTTGTTATCGGATTAGTCCTCGGTTTCAGGTCTATGGTAAACTCCAATTCCCTCTCTGGCGACATCCCAGGTAACTCCTTTGGGAAGACGTCCGCAAACTCTCTCACCAGAGGAAGGTGTTCTAGACCTTCTATTACTCCCTTCTCGTTTAACGCAAGGATCACATAAATATCACATCCCTTGTGCATGCTCTTCCGTATATGCAAGAAAGAGATGAACCTCAGGGAAACTCCCTGGTTCCATCCTACAATCACGCATCTCTATTCCTCATCATCGATCAAGCTCAACCGTTTTGTCTTACAGTTGAGTATCGCCTCATGCAGTTCCAACCAGTCCATACCAATCACGACGTCATAAGATCCTAAGATTGTGACATATAGTTTGACCCTGGTGACAAACTCTCCCAGGTTAAGGGTACGGCCTGTAACCTTCCCTCCAACCTTTTGTTTGGCTCCCAAATCCATCTCTACAAAGCTAAACTCATCCTGTTTGAATGCATTTACCTTAATCATTTTTAGTGCTGCACCAAAAATGAAACTCTCGGTAGCACCGGGATCTATCAAAATAATAAGGGTCTGGTTAGCGACAATACCTGACATCTCAAGCATAGTCGACTGGTGCTCTTCCTGACGTTTATTCACTGCTGCATGAATCCGATGGGCCCTGCCCAAATATCCCACGGTAGTGGGTCTGGCTAATCCAGATTTTCTAGTCTTCTCCACTAGGCAGTCGCGCTGGTAGTGTGGCTCCCCATAAGTCCAACACCCCCTCTTTGGTCCAGTACTCTTGGCACCCAAAGTAGAAACTGATGACCCATCGACCTGGAATCCTGGTCTGTTCTACTGAACAGGCCTAAACTGTTACTGCTACGGTTGACGTTGCTACTGATGTTGTGGTCCCCAGTAAGGAGTTTGTTGCTGAGGCGTTGGTCATCGAGGTGTAGTGAAAGTGGATCCTCTCTGGAAGCCACGATATCTCGACATCTGTTTAGCTAGTGTCTGATGCTAATCTGCACCAGATGACACCTGCCTTGCTAGTATCACTAGAGTCCTGCTCTGACCCCCACTGATAAGCTCATCCTCTGCTATGAGGGCCTTTTAGATGACATCATGCAATGTTCGTGACATTAGAATCCTAACCTTTGCACGAATTTTGACATTAAGGCCAAACAAGAACCTGTTGACCTTAAGCTTATCAATATTAAGGTGCGGAGCATACCAAAGAAACTCCATAAAATGAACCTCATACTCGGGCACCGTATGACTGCACTTTCGCAAGGCATTGAACTCGTTGAGTTGACGCTCAATGAATTCCTCCAATAGGTACCTCTCTCAGAACCATTCCTCGAACAATTCCCATGACACATCTTCGACAACCATGTTCAATTATGGCAGGAGCATCTTCCACCACAGAAGAGCGCTCTCCTTTAGTTGAAAGACCGCCATGCAGACCTTCATGTTGGAGGTAAAGTCACGAAGTGAAAAGCACATTGCCATATTCTCCAACCATGCCTCAGCGGCTGCGCCGTCTGGGGCACCAAAGAACTCGGGAAATTTGACCTTCTCGAGTTCACAGTGAATACTACCAGTACCGACCGGAGTGCGCAGTGGAACCTCAGGGGGTGTCGGTGCCCTAGCCTCATCTCTGTCCAAACGACTGATTAGTGCCTCAGATATGCACTGAAAGGACCTCATTAGCCCAACCACATCACCCAGACATGGATTCTACTGGAGGCATCGCGCCTCCTCCCCTAGCACCTCATCGTCTACCTCCACGGCATCTGCTAACCATGATTACCTGCACGAATACAACTCAAATTAATTAGCAACATTATAATCAAATATCACATCAACGAAAGTCGTAGTGATCCCAAGTCGCGGGTTGAAACCCGCTTTGATACCATATGTAACGACCCCATCATTATAACTACAAGCGAAGAAGGAAGTGCATTTTTTTTTTCTTTTTAGGCAGGAAGGAAACTACGACAACATTTGAACCACACAACCTGATGACAAACACATGCACGCAGATCAAGAAACATACAACAACGACTCAATGCACTAGCACAATGAGCCACTGGTGGAACATGCATAACTCAAAAAGAAGGAAACGACTACCCACCCGACACAAACATGAAAATTCCTACAAGCTATGTACAACATCGACAATCCTGACACAACGGCCTCGACGACAAGTTACTAGAACCTCTATGGTGCGCCCAAAACCAAACGCATGAAGGCGTTACAACTCAATGCCAACAAAAAACTTACAATGATCGACAACACCCACCATGGGAAGCATAGACTCTGGCCAAGTTATCCTTCGCCTCTATCCAATAGGGTGCACCATGGTTCCCTCATCAGGGATCATGGCATCCCTAGGCGATAGGCGCAACTATAACCCTAGCACAACATAACCTATCTGGACCAAGGACTCAAGGAAATCCAATGCACTAGGAGCCGAAATAACTGACAAGAATACTACACTCACGCCCCCAAGAAACGAGTCGACAAGACACAAATGACATCGCGCAACAATTTAAGATTGCACCAGCTATCAAACGACTTCACCAAAAACCCCAAAACCATTATCTATTAAGCAAGATGCCTAGGTGTGACTGGTAAACTATTATAATGTTTCTATTATCATAAAAAGTATCAAGTGTGAACTATTACAAGAACTCAATAAAATCACAGCCTCTATATTAAGTGGGTGCAAACTTGTCCAAACAACGCAGGCAAACACAGTTATATCGCAAACGATAAAAAAATGTGAATGTTGTCATTTAAATCCATGAAATCCATTACCACTAACTATTAAAATCCCAATCACCGTGCACACAATATATGTGAACTCACAGTCGTGCATTGAATGAAAATTCACAGTTAAAAAAAGGTGTAACGAGCTATGGAAAGCACGTTGTCAATTTGTTTTTGATATAACTTAGATATACAATTCGCGGTGGAATAAAATGTTGATATATAAGGTCAATATCGCAGTGATATAAAAATGTAGTGAAGACGAAAAACACAGATATATAAAAACTATGCATGATGCCAAAAATCATGGATCAGAAATTGTGCAAAGGTCAATAAAATCGTGGAGCAGAAATTGTGCCTTCTGCCAATACAATCGCAGATTCAGAATTGTGTAGAGGGATTTTGTTGTCTACAACTAACTAGGTTTTATCATTGTTGCCAAGCATTTCGTTGCTGTGCATTATCAATCAATCGTCGAGTTTTAAAAATGAAATTTGCTAAATTTTTACCCTCAAAAATTCGTTGAGTTTAACATAAGAAATCACAATCAATAAATGTAAAGAAAAAGTTGTAGTGAAGATTCAAAAATCAACAATAAGATAGAAAAATGTTGTCCATTCCCATGTTTAAAGTGTATAAGCGACTATAGTCAAAAATAAAAATCATTGTGCAATGAAAGATAAATTCACAGTCTGTAATTGTATAAACAAAGGGTAAATTCGTAGGGTAAAATTTTCCATCAGATGTATTAATTTGCAGAGGAAAATCGTAGGCCAGATGGATTAAAGACGTAGAGCTATTTCTCCATCGAACTATAATAATTGCAAAGGAAAACATTTCTTGGTTGAATACTTGTAGTGAGAAAAGATGAACAATACACAGAGGTATTCAATCGCAAGAAGGCACAAGACAATCAATCAACCAAGAACAATCAACGAGGGTATATAGTTGGGAAAAAACATCCTTTGCTCATCATCCATGCACACAAAAGTAGGGCATTAGAATCTATAGGTCTATTAACACCGAAGTGACGATCGTCAATTCGGCTCCTGGCTGACTGCTCAGACATGGACTGATTATCTAGGGATAAGGAAGGACGATAAGAAAAATATCTTCGTAAAACCATTAAAACAAAACAAAACAGTCATGGCAATTAGGGATCGGGTTCCAAGGATTTCAATTCAAGCAGCGAGAGTAAAGCTATCATGACTTTAGGTTCTCGATTACAAATGCTGAATAAAACACTTTTCTTTACACAAATAAAGGTACATAAATGAAAGTACAAGATCAATATTAATCTACCATTCAAAATAAAAGCACGCGTACCATAGCCCAAGGTGACAGCTCCGAGTCGTTGTCCCGCACGCATCGTCCAACTCCCACTTTTCGACTGATGTGACTTCACCGGTACCTCCCAGCCATTGCTAGGGGTAATTTATCCTCCCTTATCCCCTCGAGCCGCAAAGGGGCCACACACTCTAAACCAAAGAACAACTAGCAACCAACTCTCCTTGCAAGGTCGAGCTACCACTCATTACCCGAGCTGGGTATCCCAACTCCCACAAGATAAGTCAGTCAAGACAAAAATTCTGCAGTGTAACGTTACGCATAAAATAAGACCTCATACTCCTCCTCCTCCATCCTTTTTATAGAGTTTCTAAGTGATTTCTTCCCCAAATTCCCATTTAATTTATTTTTCATTAATTTAATTCAGAAAAACCTCCCCCGTACACATGTCACCCATCCCCCTAGTTGCACCATAAATTAATTTCATTAATTATTTAATTACTCCTATTTCCCTCACCCACCTAAAATCACTCATAAAATCGCTCCTTGGTGTCCCCATATTCCCTTACACATTTTAAATGATTTATGCCCTTACTAAATTCCTAGTTGAGTTCAATTTAGAAAGTTCTTAAAGGCAAGATTCCTTACTAAGTTAGTCATTCTGTTTTTTCCTTACGTTTCCTCTCTTCTTTATGTTTCTCCTTTTCCCCTTAGTTTCCTATTTCTTTTAAGTTTCCCTCTTTTCCCTTTGATTTAAAACTCAAATTAGCAAGTGTAGAAAAATTACCTTTTACCCATTTTTCTTTTTAATTGATAATTTTTTTTAATTAGCAAAAGTAGAAAAACAATCAATTCCCTTTTAAAATTTTAATCCCTCAACATAATTTGATTTTAATAAATTTATTGAATTTCTTACCCCCTTCTCGTCACATGTTTAATTATGATTATATTATTTTTTTACCACAAGTATCACTTAGACCTAGATTTTAATTTCCTAGGCTGGGGCGACATTTTTATTAGGGAAAATGTTTTTAAATCTCACTTATCATTTCATTCATTTTAAGGCTGACTAGGTTTATTCACTTACCTGTTGAAATCATGACGTGCCCTTCAAGACGCACTAGGTTCTCCAAGGGTGCCACTCGCCTTTTTCTGTTTTCCTTGCGTGACGTGCCCTTTAGAACACACTATGTGCTCCAAGGGTGCCACTCACCTCTTCCCATTTTCCTTATGCAACGTGCCCTTCAGGACAAACTACGTTCTCCAAGGGTGCCACTCACCTCTTGATTGACTTGGTAGGCATAAAAAAACCCTGGAGTTAATACTCTGCCAGGTGATCTTGTGGGAGACTAAGGGCCTCTAAGGAATAAGGCCCTTGCCTTATTGCATGCCCCTTAGAATTATTGTGAGTGACTGTCACAGTCAACCCTCACGACATAGTGGGTCTTCTCGAACTAGGTAATCGTTAACCTACAGTTCGAGCCACGACAGGAGTGCTAGTAGGTTGTGGAAAATATGTTGTCCATGCATGTCCCTCAATGTCTCTGGTTGTTGTGTGTGACCCCTCTACTCCACATGTGAGTCTGGTCAGCAAGCTATAGTCAGCCTGCATCATCAACGAATCATGTCAGAAATAAAATCCATCATCATAACATCTAATCAGATGTGCATATGTCATATCAACAATAATCAAAACCTAATAGTCCACTCCCTGACTCGATCTGGAGTCCAAGGGGTTTCATTGATGCCTCTGCATCCTCGAGGTCCAAAGTCCTGCACACTCAAGAGAACCTAGTCAATAGCACCCGTCTATGTAAACACACAAAATAACATATCCATAATGGCTCATAATCATAATCAAACGACCAATAGTATAATAATCCGGATCACTTGCAAGCAAGTTTCCTTAAAGAATAAGTCCTCTCAGTGCGCGCAAGAGCGGGATGCTACACATATATACATATATTAAATCTTTCCATCTCCATATTTAATATTGTGCATATGTTAAAGCTTGTCATATTTGAGAATATGCTTGCATATTAAAATGTTAATTCATAAACTGTAAATATTAAAGTTTTCCATGTCCCTATTTAATATTGTGCATATATTAAAGCTTGTCATATTTGAGAATATGTTTGTCTCTATTACTTATGGGTTTGAGAAAAAAATTCCAGCTGTGCGCAACACCCTTCAAATTGGAACACTGTATACATTTGGGCCACAACAAAACTATTAAAATAAAATAATATGACTAATATTGAAATAAATATAAACAAAGAAAAATAATATTATGACATTAGAAGCACTATACTTTGAAAAACTCCACACTTTTACCTGGTAATAGTTGGTAAAAACAAATCCTTTTATGTTGAGTAGAGAAATGAATTTCCTTTTCGGTTAAGAAAAGTAATGTGCATGTAATGGGTCCCATAATTAAGTGTTTGTTTGCTTGGATTTACATTGAAATGAACAAGTATTGGAAGAGATGATACATTAAAATTAACAGAACCCTAGTGAAGATTATTTCCATATGTAAAAGTTTCCTTTGAATATCATGGTTCCTATAATGAGAAAGTTCAACATATAAAATAAAGATTTAATCTATAAGGAACAAAAGTTATCACTTGCTGAGGCCTTACTATATAGAATGACACCTATATGAGCTATCAAATCATAAGCATCACCTCATTGGAATTTCAACATCAAAACAAGATGCAAAATCCATGTTGTAGAACAAACCTATCCACATGTCATGAAATGGCTCACAACCCATGGTTGGTCATATGCATAGGGCATGTGATTCGATGGTGGAACCTGTAGCAATATTGAGGAACAATAAATACCTATGTTGCTTGATAACTAATATACTAAGTGTTTTTGTGTGGGGGATACAACTGTGCGGAGGTGCATAAGCTATACCTGTTTTTTTATGCATACAAATATAGATTTCGCACCTCCACATGGGCATATACACCTCACGACAACACCTAGTCTAATAGTTATCAATGTTATCAATGTATACAAATATTCTATTGTTGATGACATTGATAACTATTTGAATTGTGGAGTTGTGGGACTGTATATAATTGAATCATTTCCCATGGCTAATCCTCTCTGGAGATTTGTGGATCTAGAAATCCCAGAGTTAGATGCACTTGTTTGTGAAGCTACATTGCTTCCATTGTTGAAAGCTTTCTACATATGCACATAAGAAGCTATTTCATTGAAAAATGATAAAGAATTTGAACCTAATACAATCAAGTCCAGAACTAATGACAATAAGCATCAATCAACTCTCCATCCTTTCATTGCGGGCCTACTATATAGAATAGAGCACTGAAACTAATCTACAACATAATTGCAAACTACATGAATTACAAAACTACATCCTAGGACAATAATATAAAACTAGAAACTAAATAATACAAGAACTTATGAAATGTGTTCTATTCCATCATAATATGGATCTTTGCTCCAAAATTCCTCCTCTTGGAATGGAGGTGGCGCTCCTATTTATACAAAAACTAGGATAACTAATAATGAATTCAGATCCACAAATCTCTCCTAGATCCACAAATGTCTCATGTGGTTACAACCATGTGCTAACACCTAGCAAGTAATATCTCTACACAAATGTTTCTAATCAATATTCCATGATTCTTCTCCATCCAAGATACTTGAGTGATTCCTTTGAATCTTCATCAAATCCTCAAGGGTTGGAAGAGGAAATTCGAATTTGAGGCTTGGTGGTCAAATATGACTTTGTTGGAGTCTTCAAATATACCTGTAAACATCATATAACTCATCCAACTTTGACATATAAGTGAAACTATGCTATTTTTATAGTATTTAATCATAAATTCACTCAAAGTACTAAAATAAATGATTTGGAAAATAATAACTCTAAACCCATATGTAATCACGAAAATGGTCTTAATGTAAGGTTACGAGAAAATGAAATATGGTTAAAAGTGAAGTAAAAGGTTGGTGAAAAGGTGGTATTTTGATGACCCAACATTGCTTCTGACTACAAATTTTTCAAATTGAATAAATATGACTAACATCAAGACCAATAAATTCAAGTGTATTAAAAGCCCATCTGGGTAGACAAGAAGGCGATGAACCAATGTTTATTGCAGAAGGTCGATTAGAAGTCATAACAATTTCAGTCAAAGGAGATGGCGGGCCATTCAAAACAAAAATCAACTGACCAGATGACTTGGAAGAGTTTGAAGGTCCAGTAAAAATAGGAACATATTTCAACT
>ML786801.1:305735-332772 GCA_009831015.1 Picea engelmannii | reverse complement strand
AGATCATTTCATATTAACAATAGCCTCCATAATAACCTGCAAAACTAAACTAAACAAATTAAATTATAAACAATAAGTTATACAGTAAAGAAGCACAATGAAAACTCATGTATAGGAAATGAATAAAATGACAACTACACTACTCAATGCAGAAGAAAACTAATTGGATATTCACCCAGACTGGTGGTGCCCCCCCCAACAAGTCGTGGATAATCTTCAAAGACGAACCACGAGCTCAATAACACAAATTCAACATTAAAATAAAAAATGCAGTGTTTATAGAGTTTTAGTAAAATGTATATGAAAATAGCAAAACAAAGATGAATTGTCTTTTTCTCTCTAACTCTATCTGTCTGACCACTGAGGTGGTATTTATAAGTTTACAAGCTGAGAGGTCGACCACTGGAAGGGTTGACCTTCTCTAAAAATAGAAAATCACATTTAATATTCCCTAATTGTCGGTGGCTTCTAGAAATAAGGCGAGCCAATAGTCGCCCAACATAACAACCCAAATCAAGTTGTCAGAAGCTCGGTATCTGGAGGCCATGAGCACAAGCAAAACCCATGTCTCTGATTTTCCCATCATTGGCCGCCGATATGCTAACCTCCAAATCTCCCATGGTTTTTGTGTAGGATAGAGTGTCGGACGGAGTGTCGGATGGAGTACCAGACTGGGTGTCGGATGGAGTACTAGACAGAGTACCAGATGCAAAAACAAGCTGCGATTTTTCCCTGTGACACATATAACGCAAATTAGTTTCCTGGAATCATAAAAACATGCTGAATTCTACTCAAAATCATCACAAAACATGAATCACACATACCTGGCATGAATCATTGCGATTTGACACAAAATCTCTTCAAAAAATCTTCAAAACAGGAAAACACATATACATATTCAGCCAAAAAGGATCTAATTAATGTCATTAAATCAATCATATCACGGGCCCAACATAACCGCCACACCTAAGATTTTGTAGGTCCCACTGCAAACAAAAAGAAATTTCCCCTCATGACTAAGCTTGCTAAGGAGGATCAACTTTAGAAGCTTCTCTTTCTTGCTGTGAAGATTTGGTCTTGTGCCTCTTGTGTTGCTTTAATTGTGCCCTGAGGTTTTGGTTGGCTTTGGTCATCTCATCAATCGACCTTTGAAGGGAATTCACCTTTGCTTGGAGGGATGCATTATTGTGGTGAAGATGTGTGTCCATAGTCTTCCTATCTTCCAACTGTTGCAGTAGCTGAAAATTCTCTTTTTGTAGCTTCTCAATGGCTGGAGCAGGATTAGTTATCTCAGAGGAAGGATTAGATCCTTTGAAAGATGTAGAGTGTCTTCCATTCTTAGGATATGGGGTAGGCATCTGTGAGGTAGGATTTTTAGGGAGTTGATGAGGAGAAGTTGGTTCAGATTTTGTCTTCTTATGAGGCCCCAACTCATATAGAGACACTTCCCTATGTCTTTTGTGAGGACTCTCGAGATCGGAGGACACTTGGATAGGGTCCAAAGTAGTCAGGGGTTTTGCATAAGGTTTCCCTCTTGTGCTCCGAGAACTCTTTCGAAAGGGTCCTCTATTAAATCAATTAGCTACTCTCCTATTTGTGGGAATTGTAGGAAAGTCTTGTTGAATTACTTCTTAGAGATTTTTGGGTGTAGGATCAAGAGATATTGAAGGAATCGAGGGGTTAACAATAAGCTTCTTGGTCTTTTTTCCTGATGAGGCTGCAGGGGTTTCAACAAGATTCTTGGATTTTTGTTCCGGTAAATAAATGGCTTGTGTAGGAGGGTTTGGAGTCCTTGGAGAGTGGGGTTTGGATGGAGAAATAGTCCTTAGATCCAATGCTTTTTTTCTAGTCTTGATTGTCAAGTGAGCATTTGCAAATTGATAAATGAATGCATCCCAAGTTTGCCCCTATTTTTCTAATTCGACTAAAAAAAGGAGTTTGATAAGGCCATGGTGAAAGAGATTATTGTGGGGGTTGGTTACATTCTTCCTCACTTGAGAGGACATCTTCTCCAAGCTCTTTAAAAATTAGAAGGGAAAATCCAATGGTTTATTGAACTGAAAGTGGGCTAACAATCAAAAGTGACATGCTTTAAGGGTGGAATATCTACCTTCACATGTGATCAACCTGATGATGGATATGAGAGGGTTGATCAACTCCTGTTTTATCCACTCTTTGGAGTATCCTTTATCTCCAGAGATGTTTTGGAATTATGGTTTAAAAACCCTATTATAGCTTGAGCACAACAGCTGGTGGTTTTTAAGCCATCTATCTCCCACTCTTGGAAGCTTCATGGTTGCAACTATGTATTCCTATGGGACACCAAAGGTGGGAGACCCCATGCACGTTGTCTTCCCATCAAAAACAAGGGAAAATTACATTTAGATTCCATCGTCATGGCCTTGTAAGTGGGATAAAAATGCCCCCCATCCTGCATGCAGAAACACTTCCCTGCACTGTGAAAAGTTAGGGATGGCGAAGAGGTCTACGTAGGAAGGCGGTTCATACTGATTGGGCATCATGATGGTGTGAAGAAATGAACAGAGGAGAAATTCACCAAGAGAGGGTGTGATCGGGCCAAGGAATGGCACAATTTGAACAGAGGTTGAGTGTAATTTGAACAGAGGAAAAAATAAACAAAGGCTAAGTGCATTTTAAAACAGGGGAAAATGCAAATGGTAGAGGTGAATTGGAATAATAGGATAACCCAATCTCGTTTTTGAATGCACCTAGGGTGGAATTGGTTGCACACATACATGCACGAGTTGCCATGTGTGAGGAAATTCAAATTTTAAGGATCATTTTTAGGGGCAATATTAATGATATGAAGTTAGATCAATTTCCAGGTCTTTTGAATTGGACATTTGATCATGAAAATGTCTAAGGTTTGAATCTTCAATCTTGATTGACATAAACTAATTCAATTAAATGTCATTGATTCCTGGTTACCTGAAATTGTGGACAATTACTGGTGTATATTGTCATATGTCACTTTGTTTGGCACCTCATACTGCACTTCATATGACACCTCATACGACACTTCATACGACACTCCATATGGTACCTCTGTGCTAAATGAATTTTTACCTCCTGTAATGGATAACCTGCAATCTTGGAATGGTTTTGATAGTCATAGTGATTAAGAGCAGAGGTAGTGTTCCATTATTATTGATTTTTCCACCATGCTTACTCAATACACTCGCATAAGGCTTGTAATTTCAATCCTACAATGAACAACCTATAACGAAAATAAACCAACATAGTGGTTTGTTAAGGACATGTACAACAATTTATAACACATAGGGATTTAGAATTTCAAAAATAAAATGACTGCTGATGTAATAACATGTATCATAAAAACAATACTCATAAATTTGTACAAATATTTACTTCTATAGCCAATGATCATTTGTCAACTCATGAACCCCTCCCCCACACCTAAGTATTGTGACACCTCACAATAAAAAATATAGGAAACCAGACAATTCTCCCAATAGCCGAAGATTTACAATTTGTTAAGTGTAGAGATAAATTTCACAGATTGGTCTAATGAGATGGTTAGAATATGGCCCCACCTATAGGATATAACATCCTACATATAGATAAGAAGAGGTAGGCAAGATATTTTCAAGATACTCTCAAAGTTAGTTCCCAATGGAAAGTTTATGGAGTTCATTTAACCTTAGCTTAACCATACATACTTCATGTCAGCTTTGTCTACAAGTAATGCCGTACATCAAGACAAGTTTAAATTTATTGTTTATTTTTTGTCAGATTACCATCGTCGCTAGGTAGAATGCCCCACTGCCAGCAAGCTTTTTCAGTACTCCGACGTTTTTACCTAGTCATACCATAGGCTGGTACCCGTTGTCAGCAGACCTGTTTAGTATCCTGACGGGTTAGCCTCTTACACCCTCAGACACTGGCCCTCCATCTTTTAATATTTTAGTATAAGATTTCTTTATGCAATAATATGGGGGGACAACTCCGAAAACAACTTTTTTTTGTTTTTTCAATTGGGATGGTATTTATGTTAGAGGATGACTTTCTATTATATATTCCTTAGTGATTGTCTTGATGTAAGGGGTGCTTAAGAAGACATGGCCTATCTAAAGATATGATATAATTAAGATTTTTAGTGTGTAGTGGATGGTACCATTGAGAAAGAACAGAAAGGTATCTCTAGGCTCAACTCACTTTCTTCTTTTGTAGTTATTGTGATGTTTCCATGACTAACCGCTAATAATACCTCCTTGTTAATTTTTAATAAAGATCCTTTACTCACTTACTCAGGTTTCTTGGGAAAACTGTACGAGATACCTTTAAGCTTGATGGTTATGGTATCACTTCCTTGTATAGTGGTGGGTATTTTCAAGGGCAACTACTTTTTTTTAAATGCTTTAAGAAAAAGAGAAGATGATTTTTTTTGCAAAAATATGGCTAATTACAGCAAGTCAATATTCATTTGATGCTTAGCAGACAATAAGGTTAAAGTGTAACAATGTTTTGAAGAAAAAGACTTATTTTATATTTCCTTGAGTTGTCTACTCCTGGTGAAATAAATACCTATAGAAATCTCTAGAATTGCTTATCAACAAAATTCAAAATTATTTACATATGTACAGTAAAAAATTCAGAAAATATTTAAGAACAAGGGGGAACTTGCAACCCAACATTATGAAAAGGTTGAGTTGGCTTGTTATTCAAGTTGGGAACTAGTTGTGTCAGTAATAATGTCGGTCTTAGGGAGCTTTCATTCTGATATTGTTGCGGATGTTGTTGTGGAATAGGAGGTAAGCGTGTTGGAACAAAACCGGGAGGAAGTTACAGGATGTTTGGTAAAAACTGAGGGTAAGGATGGTTGGACATAGGGATAGGTGGATCTTGAGGGTTCCCTTGGTTATTCCCTCCTCTCCATCCTTGAAGCCAAGGATGTTGGTACTGTGTAGACTAGTTTTTCCAACTTGGTGAGTTCCACTGTAGGGTGGAACTTGAGATTGTGGATCTGGGTATGTAGGTTGGTTCCTAGGATGCCATGGCCTCCTAGGTGCATAAGAGGATTCCCCATTATCCCCACTCCTATAGATGGCTAAAAAACTGGGCAATGATGGACATTTATCAGTTGAATGGTCTTCTGTGCAGAAGCCACAAACTGAAATGTTATCTAATGGGCATTCTCTTGAGGAATGCTTCCTCCTACATCTTGGGCAATATATGCTCATTGTTGCATTTTCCTCCTCCTGTTTCTTTTTAATTGTTAGGGTGTCCAACTGGGAACCTATTGTGCTTAAGATATCTTTCTTGAAGTTCTCTAAAATGTTCCCTATCTCTTCTCTTGTGATACCACCCGAACTAACTGGTTTTAATTTCTACTGTAAGGATCTTGAACATTCTTTCCTATTTTAGCTCTACTCCTTGAGTAATTCTTACACATTTCAAATATTTTGGCAAATGGTTTATGAAAGATGTCACCTGATGCCATCAAGTTAAGCATCTCTAGGTATTCTTTTGAAATTCCCTTAAGGAAAAGAGCCCTAATTGCATTCTCTAGGAGGTCATGGTATTTTGACTTCTAGGAGATGTATGCAAACTGTTCCATATAATCCTCGAGATTCTCGTCTTCTAATTGTTGGATTTTGAAAATATCATTATGAGATTATTTTCTCTTGTAGTAGTCTTAGTACTTCTTGAGAAATATATATTTCATGGCTTCCCAAGACCTAATACTGGATTCTCCCAACCCCATCAACCATCTTAGTGCAGAGCCCTTGAGGGTGGCATGAAAGAGTTTTAGTTTCTGGGAATCTTGTAAGTAATTGTATCTCCTACACAAGATGTTGAATTCAAATAGGAAGGTATCTGGATCTTCACTTCTTTTACCATAAAAGGCAGGCAATGATGAGAGGGGAATATTTTTCATATGGACATTTGGTGTGGTGTCTAAAATTGGAAACCTGAAGGTAGTTTCTGTTTGGTTTCCAGCTTCTTCTTCCTCCTCATGTCTTACATTGTTGTGATCCCCTTGATCATCCATACTAATTTGGTTTCCAAAAAGAGAGTACCTAGGTGGTTTTATCTTTGAAGAAAACAAGGTATCCCTCTGATGGGAAGGTCTTCGTATTGTTTGGGTGTCTGGGACTCTACTCGAGCTGGTTGAGATTGGTGCCAAAGTTTCTGTGTCAATTTGAGAGATAATTATGTTGGTTGAACTACCAAACAAAATATTCACATGTTAAGGATCTATGATGTCTTCAAAGTTAGGATCTCCTGGTGGTGGTGTAAAAGAAAACGTTGTATTGTTTGGTTCTGCAGAAGGCTTGAGTGGCCTTGCCTCTTGTCACACTATTATTGATGCTTCAATTTTTTGTTCTATAGTGCTCCCCATCTTAGTCTCTTCAGAGACTACTTTAGCTATTTGGGTTGAGATAGCTCCTATTTTTCGGTATCAGTCTGTGGAATTTATGAGTGGAACGTTCCTTCCCCCAAAAAGGTCGGAAGGAACCCTGGTTGAAAGATCTGATTTAGATTTAATGTATCTACCTTTTGGGTCTCTAAGTATGTTCATGAAAGCAAACAAAAGAAAAAAGAAAAAATACCATTGTATTTGGGGGAGCCTGCAATAGTAGATGCAGAGGTTCTTACCTCTTGTCTTAAAGTTCCCCCACCACCAATATAATGCTATGGTTTATAAGGGATCTATTTCCTAACTATTTCCTACCTTGAGACAACTCCCCGACAATGACGCCAAAATGATGGGTGTTCTATATGCACTAAAAACACACGAAAAACACACGAAAAACCCTCAATTAAATTGTCAACCCGGGGTAAGTAAACTTAGAGTTGTAGCAATATATATGCCAAGGTAGAAAGGTTGGTAGTATAGTCTAACTAAGGAAATGGGATATTGAAGGGATAATATACCCAAGAAAAGACTACTAGTGATCAAACCCTACTAAGAAACTTAAACTATGTAACCTAAGTAACTTTTGAAAAAATGATCGATGGATAGTCCCGAGAAAGAAAACGAAAACCCTACTTAAAGAAAACTAACTTAATAATGACAATAAGAAAAATCAAACTATCTACCTAATAACAAATAACAGCATCAAACTACTTTAATTAACCTACTCAAATTCAATAAGAAACTATCCTATAAAATCAAGTAAATAAGCAAGCAACCACCCTATCAAAGAAAAATAGACAAGCAATCAACTACCCTATTAAAGCAAGTAAACAAGCAAGAAAACAACTAACTAATCTATGATAACTTCTACAACAAGTAAACTAATTAAGATTACTCAATAAGCAACTAATTAAGCTAAGAAGCAAGTGAACTTTATTCTTAAATTAAACTTCATAACTACTTCTAATTTATAAAAATGAAATCTTAATCTACTCAATTGAAAGCATTATGACAATAAAAGTAATTAGCAACTACTATTTAATCTATGATAATAAAACTATTCTCTAATCTACTAAAACAAGAAACTTATTCTCTAATCCTAAAAAAACAAGGAAACTATCTTTTAATATACAAAAGCAAGGAAACTATCTTTTAATCTACAAAGCAAGGAAACTCAAATATAATGTTGATGGTTATGTCTCTGGTGTCTTATGATATCACAATGGCATTTAACAATTAACGGTAACTCAAGAGGGATAAACTCAATATTAAATTTGATGGCAAAGTGAAAAGTATGAATTAGACAATCGAATGAGAACTTAGCCATTATAGAAGCAACATCAACTATCTCGCATATCCATGTGATTATTCAATCATGCATTAATCATCAACAGTAAAAAAACACTATTCTAGTAAATTCAATTGCATTCTATACTAATTAAGAAAATTCACTCTAAGATTCATAATTGAAACTAAATTCAATAATCAACTTTGAATTGAAATTGCAACCTAAATCTAGAAAAGGAAATTGCATGAAAATAAACTAAACTAATTCTATTCTAACAATTCAAATTGCAAAAGAGGAAATACTCATAAAACATAAATTAAATACTATTTCAGCATATGAAAATAAGAAAACTAACTAACAATTAAATGAGCAAAACTAAACAACAATTAGATAAGAAAACTAACAACTATCCATCCACCGAAACTTGCCAAAGAAACCATGAACTAGAAACTCTGTTCTAACTATGTTTTTAAACTCTGTTTTAAACTCTGTTTCAGCATAAAGAAAATCTAATCTATCATCTAATTACACACATGGTTAGTATCTAAGCTTGCAATCTTATCTCCTATAAACTAACAAATCATTTCATATTAACAATAGCCTCCATAATAACCTTCAAAACAGAACTAGACTAATTAAATTATAAACAACAAGTTATACAGTAAAGAAGCATAATGAAAAACTCGTGTACATGAAGTGAATAAAATGACAACTACACTACTCAATGCACAAGAAAACTAATTGGATATTCACCCAGAATGATGGTGGGCCCCCCAACAAGTTGTGGCTAATATTCAAAGAGGAAGCACGAGCTCAATAACACAAATTCAACATTAAAATAAAAAACACCAACTTTACACAGTTTTAGCAAAATGTATATGAAAATAGCAAAACATAGTTGAATTTTCTTTTTCTCTTGAACTCTATCTGTCTGACCACTGAGGTGGTATTTATAAGTTTACAAGCTGAGAGGTCGACCACTAGAAGGGTCGACCTTCTCTAAAAACAAAAAATCGCATTTAATATGCCCTAACTGGCGGTGACTTCTAGAAATAAGGTGATCCAATAATCGCCCAGCATAACAACCCAAATCCAGTTGTCAGAAGCTCAGTAGCTGGAGGCCACGAGCACAAGAAAAACCCATGTCTTTGATTCACCCATCACTGGCCACCGATATGCTAACTACCAAATCGCCCATGGTTTTTGTGCAGGACGGAGTGTCGAATGGAGTACCAGACTGAGTGTCGGATGGAGTATCAGACAGAGTGACAGATGCAAAAATAAGCTGCGATTTTTCTGTGTGACACACAAAACGTGAATAAGTTTCCTGGAATCATAAAAACATGTTGAATTATACTCAAAATCATCAGAAAACATGAATCACGCATACCTAGTATGAATCATAGCTATTTGACACAAAATCTCTTCAAAACAGGAAAACACATATACATATTCGACCAAAAAGGATATAATTAATGTCATTAAATCAATCGTATCACGGGCCCAATAGTGGTATCTAATATCAATATGCTTGGACCTATCATGGAATATTGTATTCTCCAAGAGTTTCATACAACTTTGATTATCATGGTATATCATCGTTGGCTCCAACTCCTGATCAAATAAATTTTTAATAAATTTGTGAATCCAAATGGATTCACATATAACCATACTCGTTGCCATATACTCTGCCTCTTTTGAACTGAGTGTTATAGAATTCCTCTTCCCGCTGAACCAAGTAATCACTAATTGAACCCAAGATGAAGAAACACCCCGAGGTGGTCTTTGTGTCTACTGCACTCCCTACCCAATATGAATATGTATATCCCTAAAACTTCACTCCATATCCTCGAAGATACCTCAATCCAGACTCCATTGTACCTCTCAAGTAACTAAGAACATGTTTTGTTTCCCAATGCACCTGCCTCAGATCCACCATGAAATTACTCAAGGCATTCATAACAAAGCAAAACTATGGCCTAGTGTTGACCAAATACATCAAGGACCTTATCAGTTGCCTATATATCCTGGGATCTACCAACTGTGAATCAGAAGTGATCACCTTCTTCATAATGGTAACCATAGGTGTAGCCATCAGTTTACAGTCTTCCATCCCAAATCACCTCAATATATCTACTACATACTTCACATGTATAAGGAAGATATCTCCCGATACCTACCATACCTATAACCTAAGAAATAATGAGTCAAGTCAATTTCCTTCATCTTGTACTCACTAGATAAATACTCTTTGCACCCTACAATAAGCTCCTTTGAACCCATGAGAAATAAATAATCAACGTACATAACCAAGATGAGTGGATCCACCCTAATAAGTATAAACTACAAGTTCATATCTGCCTCACTGTTGGTGAAGCCAATACTCTGCAAGTATCTGTCAATCCTGGAATACCACACCTTAGTTGCATGTTTGAGTCCATACAAGGATTTCTTAAGCCTACACACATGAGAATCCTTCCCATGTACCTCAAATACTTGAGGTTTCTCTATGTATACTTCCTCCTCAATCTCCCATTGAGTAAATGTGTTTTCACATGCATCTGATGTATCCTCCACCTCATAACTAAATTGATAGAAATAGCAACTTGAATAGAAGCATACATGGTGACTAGAGAAAAAGTCTCCTCATAGTCCACTCCCTCTTTCTAGGAGAACCCTCTCACCACAAACCTTTCCTTGAACTTCTTGATGTGATCATATGCAACATGCTTGATCTTGTAGAGCCACTTGGATCTCACAACTAACTTCCCCTTCGATCTTGGCACTATGTCCCAAACATCATTCATCATAATAGAGGTGTACTCCTCTACCATGGGTGATCCAAATGAATCCAAAAAGGCCAAAAATTTGAAGTTATCAAATTCATACCAAACTAGTTCCATTGCATAGTACTCGTCGTGCCGATTCCGACAATATATTATTTTTCGAAAATGGAATCCGTATGGTGAAGTTATCGTGATATGAAGTTTAGGTCAAACTAGCAAAAAGTCAAAGTCAAAGTCAACAGTTTGTACTACTAAAGTCAGTAGGATAGGTGATAGATGACTTCAGCATGACATCATGATGATGTTAGTAGGACATGTGGCATCACCAGGTCGTACCACATGGTAGTCATATTTAGCATTTTCAGGGGTCGATTTGGACTAGTAAAAAGTTGACACATGGCACTGTACGAAAGAAACACATGGATGTATGGATGGACACATGGAAGCATCAAATGAGGACGCATGGTTTTACAAATGTGACATGGAACCTATTATCACCATAACAATTTTGTTTGGAATACAAGTTTCAGATTTAGCAGAGGGCTAAAGTAGTGTGGAGAAGCGACTTGATTTGGGGGACCAGGTTACATCTAGCAGAGAAAGGCCAATATAGTGGAGGTGAGAAAGTTGATGAGGCCCGATGGACCATAGATCTTGAAGCGGCCCAGATCGATGACTAGGACACATATCAGGTGATGAAGTAGTGCCAAAGATAATTGTTCAAGGGTGGGCTGAGGAAAATACCATGGTTTCATTTCATGGACACATGGCGCCACTAGAGGCATATCGAGGTGAAAAGCGGTCTACCCAAAACCATTTTGCCCCACCCACGATATCGAAAAGCGCATATAAAAAGAGGGCCCTGGTCATTATTTTATGATATTTCAAAGCATTCGAACATTAGAAAATTGGTGCAAATGCTCCATTCAAAACTGAAAGCTCAATAGTGAAACAAATTCGAGCATTCTCCATTGATTCACAGGTATTTTTCATTATGGCCATGAAACCTGTCATTTTATCCATAACAGAGCAAGACCTCGCCTCTAAATAAGAAGCCCTAGTTGATAGGGACTCATATATATTTGACACAGAAACAACAATTTGACCCATTTCTATTTCCAAATCAAATTTGCTAGACAATATTGGAAAACATATACCCTTCCTCGAAGCAACCCAAGCCTCCATTATCCTTACATTGTAGAAGTCATTTTCCCTTTCCCAGATTTTGTAAGCTAGTGTGAAGAACAATATTTGCAGGAAGAAAAGGTCATTTTGAATAAGTTAGGGTAAGAAGTCTTATGCGAAATAGATAGCCCATCAATTCGACACATCCTCAGTATACAAGAGTCTTCCTCCTCAGTGCCAGATCCCTTCGAGGAAGAGAAAATGATCACAATCTACAAAGAATGTCCCTCTGAACTAAAAATCCTATTTCTACAGACTATTGTTAAACCTAAAAACCATTATAAGAGTCTGTCGTTACATATCAATGTAAGCGTCATGGTTATTGAAGTCCAGTGGGATTGTTCCATACTTAGCCAAATTTTAGGATTGGATAATGACAAGTTTGTAGTAGAAGTCATGTTGGGTTTCATGTTGACCTTTTTTCTGTCAGATTCCAGTCAGTCGGCCTATATAAGTTTTGAAAAGTTCATCACTGAAAATATGCACCAACAACTGGTAAATTTCAATTCACTGAGACATTTCAAGTACTACACGCACTTGCTGAGAATATTCCTAGAATTGAATAAGACCGAATTCCTTGAAGCTTCATTTATCTCAACTGAATGCAAAAGGATCACAATTCTTATTTTCATAAATAAGATCATGTCCAGGGTTTATAGTCTCATCTTCAGCACAGACCTGCCAAGGGTTTTGGAAGAAATGAAAATCTCTTTACAACCCAATCTAGAGAACATGGTGGGATATTGGATGTTGTTCATACATTCTACTATAATTTGGGTATACGGTTATCAATAAGGACCTTACCTTTTTCCTATCCTACTAAATCCCATAGTCTTTTCCCTAGAGTTCATCAGACAAATAATTATTTCGGAGACAGAGCATTTTCTGAAAATGCACAAGGCATCTAACTTAAAATTTCCTTTCATAATAGGGCCCTTTGTGGTAAATACCAGGTCCTGTTTACCTTAGATTCACACCAAACACAATGGATTCAGGTTTACATAATTACATGGGAGGAAATATGATCTGCATCAGATCATATCTAAGATAATACTGATGAGTAGATAAGGCCCCTACGAGCATGAGCATTTTGAAGGATTTGATAAACTAGCTAATCGAGAAACCTATGCAGATATGGAAGTCACTATGCAAACTGATCAGACACAACAAATAGAGTCTTCCCCTCGGAATATCCAAACACATAAAACTTTTCCAAGGTTGATTGTTAAAGCTCCAAAGAAGAGTGTTTATAAAAAGAGGAGCAGTTCGGAGGCACTGGGTGCTAGTAGTCAGCAAAATATTCTTAAGAAAATGAAAATCACACCATCCTCTCAAATAGTGGACCTAGAAGAAGAAGAACCTAAAGAGAAAATAATAATGGAGATGATGAAAAGTGTAACCAAGAATGAAGAGGTTGGTATAGGAAGCATGCCACAAAGTGAAAACAACTCATGGATTTTCAATAGCAAGAAACATGTATTTAGCAAGACACCTGGGGAAGTCTACCAGTCCAAAGAAGACTTAATGAACCAATATGCTATGAAGTGAAGTATGGCCAATAGTGAAATAAGAGACTTGTTTCCGAGGTAGAGAAGATATCCCAGCATAAGGCTTCCCTATTTTCAGTCAGGGATGTGGAAAGAAAGACATTTAACATAGCAGTGGCAGATGATGATAAAGTGTTTGAAATCAAGATGCATTATGAAAATATTGGTGCCCTAGAAAAAGTAAAGTTCCACAAGAATGCCAGTGACATGCTATATTCAGACTACCTGAGTTTGAGTCTAAGGGTTTCAAGAGTGACAACACATGCACTCAAATTGGATGGACAATTGAAGCAGGAGAAAGCATATAGAAAATCGTGGTAGACATAGGTCAAAAGATTTGAATCTGAAGGCCCTCAAGGGGTAAAGGCTTCTTTAGATGAGAAAGAGAAGATGATCCAAATCCTAAAGAAGAAGTTGAAGATGTCCTCCACAGAACATCCACAAACAACAGAGCTAGCTACTCTAGAGCAAGAAAAGGAGACATTCAAACAAGAATCACTAAATTACAAAGCTAAAGTGTTTCAGTTAGAAAACGAGAAAGAGAATTGGTCACAAGGACAGGTAGCAACATTATATATGGTTGTCATTGTACCTTCTAATATAGAAGCTGGATCAAGCACTGATGGATTGGTTCAAGCTATGTCCCAAGTAATCTTAAAGATAGGGGAGACCAAGAACCTTAAGGAGGTCATAGAAAAGTTGCAGCAAGAGATGAAAACGAAGGAAGACAAGATGGCCCAATTTCAAAAGGATAATCAACATTTGCAAGGAGGGTGAACAAGATGAAGACGAGTTTGAAGGGAAAAGTACTATTGCAAGGAGATAAACATGTAATCCGGGATGTTATTTCCGTTGAATCTGCTAAATTCAGAGTTTATCTGAATTTTATAAATGGCAAAGACAACATGGCTATCATTGCCCGAAACAGATGTACTGTTATTAATGAAACACTGGTGAAAAAACCCTTGGAATGGGCCCAAAATGCTATTGATTTATTGAATTTTGTGCCCACTGCCAATATTTAGACCATTGGGGTAAAAGACAAAACTGCATTGATCATTTGGGCTAGGAGGATCATTGCTAAACACAATCTGCTCAAATTGGTTCAAACCAAATTTGTGCCAATAGAATAGAGTTTACAGGAGTTTAGGGATACATTTGAACAATTGTTTATCAAGGGACTCCCACCATTTTGGGATGTTAAAGGGAAATTATACAATAAAGAAGAATATAATTCTCTCCTCACTAAGTGTAGAATGGATCATTCAAGCTTTGAAGGTCTGGAAGAGAGCCTGAAGGGACGCAGTTTGGTGGAACACTTGGCCGTAGACTTTGAAATTTTGAATCAGTTCAAAATAGTGAAGACCAGTCTGCCAACTATGTCTTGTGCTACTTGCATTGACCTGGAAATTGTGATAAAGGAAATGATGTATTATGATATTCCTTCTAACTCACAATGGAAGGAGATTGTACAGTTAGGAAAAACGAAATGCAGATTTCTAGGGACCAATAAGTAACCTCCAGGTGTCACCAAACTGGCAAGTTCAGCAGGGAATCACAACAAGACAAATGGCATGAAGGAAGTCAAATAGTTAGAGAGATTCATCCCTAGTCTATGAAACATTTTTTGTTTAATCATTGTAAATCGATTCATATGATGAGACTGTTAGTTAAAATTATTATAGTCAGATTTAGAAGCTGAAACGTTTCAGTTTCAACCATTGTAATTGAATTGCATAAGTACTAGAAATTACGAATGAATTAATGTTGGCAGAAGTGCAAGGGCACCCTTTGTTGCTTCTAAATTCTATTGTAATTTTCTAGAGTTGAACTGAATATACATGCAAAATATTTTGAAGTCTCTATGAAAATATTCTAATGGTGGTGATATGCGTTTTGTCTTCTCTCATCGTATGTATTTCGTGTGATTCTTTATTTCCATTTTCAGTGTCTTTTGTTTAAATTGGATAGTTACAATATTAGAATTCATCTTGGGATGCTCTCGGCTTAAATAATTTAAACTATGTGAATTTCCTCTTAACTAATTCAGAATTTGTTTCAATAATTCTCTGATGCAGTTATTTGTTTTCTCTTTCTTCTTACACCCTGCTTAAACTCAATTAATAACTCAGATTCATTTCCTCATTTATCCTTTATCCTCTGGAGATTTCTATTGGATAGTCATTGTTTTCATTCAATTTCATAATTCTAACTCCATAGCCCTAAGAGTCCCTCCCCTTCTTTGCCAACAAACTTTATAAACCCCCCCAAAACAATCTGAATCTAACCATTGATTGCCAAAGATATATCAAGTGACATGATGGAGCCCTCTCTGAGTTGAGTAGGATAGTTCCCATCTCTAAAGTAGGTTGAAAAATTTACCTCTATCATTTTTCTATCAGCCGGACAAAATTTACAGAGTGCTAACATTCTGGCGCTGTTGCCGGGGATCGAAATTGAAAAATATTCTTGGGGAAAATTGACTTTAAAGACTTAATTTTATCCCCGAGGGTCACATTTTTTATAGGTGAATCCCCCTGCAGACAAGTGGATTCCCTCTTGGTCTATAGACACCTAAGGCCAAGACAAAAAATTTCTTAACATGGACACTGACTTCCTTTTAGATCTAATCAAGCTAATGAATGAAAGAGAAGGAGAAATATATGTACCTTATTAGCGACGTTTGTCCTTGCAAATTCTTGGCTAAGATTTGATCCTGAGCTCCCTGATAGGTCCTATAGAACAAAAAAAAGTACAATGGACTTCCTACTCTACTGAGATTAGCTCAATCATGGATGCATCTACTGCAGACAAACTCATATGTAACAAGCACAAGTTTGAAAGAAACAGGCCAAGCATTGATTATATTAATAAGAACAAGTAAAAGTACTTACAATACTTTAAATGAAGGTGCAACAACTTCTTCCAGTTCTCCTTGTCCAACCCCTTTTGTCAAGTAATCTACACTGATTTCTTTGATGGAATCTCATTCATGAGATCATAAGTTTCACATCTCCAATCTTTTCCATGTCAATACCTTCTTATGAGATCATAAGTTAGGTATAATTCTTAATCTCCATTATACCTTTCACCATGAGAAGGCCTCCTTATATAACCTTGGAGAGGTCCAACCACTTGAGAGATATTTGGGATGAGTTTAGGATTCCTCTCCTTCAATTGAGGATCTCCCCTAAGATCATGCCTTGACCATCTATTCGAATCCAACTACCTTCAGGAATTGAGGGATTCTTCCCTTATTTTCCTCAACAAACCCAAAATTAGCTAAAAAAAGGGTAGTTCTCCCCAAAAAGGGTGCACAGGGCACTCAAACACTCCCCCAAAAAGGCTCAAGAAGTGCCAGCACTCCTTGACAGTGGGTAGAGGAGCGCTCCTCTCCAAAATCAATTTTTTTGTGGTTTTTTCAATGGAAAAAGGTTTGTACTCCCTATCAAGTGACTTCTCTTCTTCAAAACTAGTCTTTGGGGTGTCTCAAGTGTCTTTGTGATGTCATTAGAGGCATGACATATGCAATATGGCAGCATGACTTTTTTGACACTTGCAACACTTGTAGTCAAGATGCGATACTTGCGGACAAGATGCAACACTTACAACACTTGTAATGACGACACTTGCGACACTATCGAAGTGAGTAATTTTGAGGTGTAACAACATTGGATCAAATACCTTATTGGATGAGATTATTTTTTCCCTAGCAACTCCATTACCAAAAGACCAGTTGCACCAAACAGTGTGAGATAGAAATCTTGGCTCCTAAGAAAATTCACACCAGGAGCAACCCAAACCCAGAAGTTGCAATCCCTGTGTATGACCCTGAAAAGATTGTACGTAAAATAAAACAAAATCCAGTAACCCCAGTGTTGCATCCAGACCAATATTTTTCCTTTCCCAAGGATGGAGTGAATAACATTGTAGACCTTGAGTTTGATGTGAATCTTGAGCAAGCCCTATTAAGAACTGAGTCTAAATCTTGTTTAAGAGAGACCATCTTTGACGAAAAGAGATTCCAAGATTTGATTTTAGCCACATCTGCCAGGCCTATAGTGATCCTCGCTCAGAACCAGCAACCACTCTGACCCCTCACAAAAACTATGGCAGCCATATTTCCCCCCCTCATACTGCCTTATCAACTACATGATCTAACTCAAGATTATAACCTAAGGATCAAAATATATGATGTTGAAGGTAACATATCAAATCAGAATCATCTAGACTGGTTTAATGATTTCATAGAATTGGAAGAGGTGGAATTTGAAGATGTGAAAATGAGGTTGTTTACACAAAGTCTTGTAGGAGAAGTGAGGAAGGGTTTCAGAGCCCTTCCACTAGCTAGTATCATATATTTCGAGGCCTTTGAAACAAGCTTCCTTGCAAAATGGGGAGATAAGAAAAATCCCCTTCAGTTGTTGACCCAGTATAACAACATGAAGAGATCACTTGATGAAATAGTGCAGGAGTTTTCATCCAGATTCATAAAGGCCTATAATGCGATTGATGTTAAGGTAAAACCCCAACCTAAAGCTGCTCAACTCAGATATGTTGATTCTTTTTAAAGTGACTTTGCTTTATTAATAAGAGAATAAAGATCTGCCACATTGGATGATATGATGACTGATGCCATAGAAGTTGAAGTGAACCTAATGGCTTCATGGATGATGAAAACTGATTTTGGCAGGGACATGAACATAGCTCAGGATAAATCACAACCTTCAACGTCACAAACATCATAAGAAAGGTTTGAATCAATGATGAGTAACATGGAGAGAATGATACAAAGAATGACTCTGGGTAATATGTCTAACCCCAGAGAATAGGATGATGGTCCACCCAGAAATTCAAGGAGACCAACGATCCCCCAAATTAGACAAAGAGATCAAAGGAATCAGGGAAATCAAGGGAACCAAGCAAATCAAGAAGATCAGGTGAATCAGGGAAATCAAGGAAATCAAGGAAATCAGGGGGATCAACAAATAAGGCCTACTTTTCAAAATAATTATATAGATGAAAATTATGATGGATATTTTGAAGACAACATGATTTGTTATGATGATAAAGAAACATAAGTTTTTTTTACTAAATAAGAACACGACCAGTTAATGGATGCAAGTGAGATCTTTTTGCAAGATGAAGAGGAAAGGTTGTTAGTAGAAACAGAAGATTACCAGACAAGATTGCAAAATTCCATCATGCAATTCCAAAGAAAACACAACCTTTGAAATCAAAGGGTACCTCCAAACCCTCCAAAGGGAAATCCTCCAAAGGGAAACCCCACCAAAGAATCTCAAAGTAATATACCTTCTTCAATTTAGCCTAAAAAAGATTATGTTGCAAGGGATTCAGCAACAAAGGACTCTACTGTGAAGGATTCTACTGCAAAGGGTATTGTGGACAAAGGAAAGCAGAAAGAAGAACCCTAGAAGAGAATATTGTAGGCAAGGAAATAAACATTCACCAAAGAGGTAGAGAAGACTTCATCCTCTTTTAATTTTGAAAGTGAGATGGATAAGATCAAAATTGTTGTACCATTTAATGAATTAATCAAGAATAGTGAATGTAGAAATTAGATCATCAAGATGCTTAAAAAAGAACAGGATTCTGATACCTAAACATACAAGATGACCACCCTCCCATCTTATTCAGACCAAGAGTAGAAGAAAATGGTGATAAATAAGAAGTTCACCCTTTCTATGTTAGCCTGAAAGTCCATGATATGACTACACAATTCCATGTTGGATTCATGGGTATCTCATAACCTAATGCCCAAAGTGGTCATGGACCAACTAGGTTTGGACATCACCAGGCCTTACAAAGACTTGTTCTCTTTCGATTCCAAGAAGGTGAAATGACTAGGTCTTATCAAAGATCTGGGGGTATCTATGGCACAAATTCCAGCAAAAAACATGGTCATTGTTAGAAAAATAGGACCGCAGAGAAATAAAATAAAACAAATGCAGAAACAAAACACAGAAGACATACAATACAAGAGAGACACAGATTTACGTGGTTCACCCAGTGTGGGCTACGTCCACCAGAGAAATTGCCAGGTCCTTCCTTTATTATTATCCAACAAATGAAGGGATACAACCTACAACAAAACCCGTTGTAACTTCCTCTTCTTTCTGTCACAGTCTCCTCTCTCAGAATACAATATTCACCATCCTCCATAGCCATAATACATATCCCTCATAAAAGAGGGTTGCCTTCTAGGGCAAAAAACCTAACATAATCTCTACCGTTAGATCTGCGACCTTATAATGAACGGTCCAGATTTACAATGAAATTACAATATACTTTTACAAGGCAATTTTTGCTTCGGGGGCTTCGCCCCTGAACCCCCACTTTCCCCTAGACCCCCCAGCCGGGGGGATGGACCCCCCGGACCCCGCAGAGGGGGTACCCCCCCTCTGCACTCCCCCGCGTGGAAGAGTGTACATACTTCTGGGGTGTAAATACTTCATGGGGTATAAACACGGATGAAAGCAAGGACCTCTGAATCAGGAAGATAATAAGGCTCCACAACCAACAGTCATGGATGTAGTAGTGGCTGACATCCCTCCAAAACTTGGCATGTTGTTGTCAAGATCTTGGGTTACAAAACTAAAAGGAACACTCCAGATGGACATGTCATATGCCACCATCCCTGTTTTTGGTCAAGACAAAAGGTTGTTCAGAGAATTTTTTCTCAAATACATGGTGAGAAACAAGTCACAACCTAGTAATCATCCCATATACTTTGTGGAAAATGAGTTGGGATCTTCTATTTTCTTCAATGACCTGTGTTGCGAAGAGGAAGAACCGGAAATTGACATGCCCAACAAAGGGAGATATGATTAGAAGATTGAGGAAGACTCAAAATAGAAGGAAAAAGCAAAGATCATATATGGAAGATGTGTTTTTAAGGAGTTGCCTGCAGAGAAGGAGTGGGAGTTGGCATTCGAATCAATCATCCCAAAGGAGATTCAAAATTATGTTCTTATAAGCTTGTTTTTGAATGCATAAATAACATGGCTGAATATGAAGCATTAATATTGGGGTTAAAAGTCTTGAAAGAATTGGGTGCCAAAATAATTATTGTACATGGAGATTGAGCTAATTATAAATCAAATCAAAGGCATATACCAAGCAAAAAACCCCAGACCGAGGGCTTATAGAAATCTGGTAGTAGACCTCCTTGAGAAGTTTCCAGAATGTAATCTTTCAGCAATTCCAATAGAAGAGAATCGGGTCGTTGATTCCTTGGCTACTTCAACAGTAGATTTCAAAGTTCCAATTTTCCCTAAAAAAATCTACAAGGTTGAGGTCAAGTACAGGCCAACAGTACCAGATAATATGAAGCATTGACAAGTTTTCAAGGATGAAAAATAGATAGAAAGTTTCCTCAAGATGGAGAATGAGTTTGAGAATTTGAACCTTGATGATGAATACTGTGACAATGAGGTGGATGCAACTACTTTCACAAAGGAGGGGTATTTAGACAATCAAATTGCAGGCAAAGATATCATTCAACTAAAGAGAAACATCATTCCTAAAGGTCTGGTACCATTGGAGAAACTCTTTGATAATAATGATGTGTCCAGAAATCCAAAGATTACAGTAAATGAAGGGGATGTAGAAGATTGCAATATTGGGACCTCAGAGGATCCAAAGATCATTAAGATGTCCAAAAATATTAGCTCTGAAGTCAAGGCAAGGTACATAAAATTGATGAAAGAATTCCCTGATGTTTTTTCCTGGAGCTATGATGATTTGAAAGTGTATGACACAAGTATAATTCAACATGTTATCCCAATCAAAGAAGATCACAACCTGTTCAAACAAAAATTGAGAAGGATAAATCCTTTGTTGCTACCCCTGATTAAGAAAGAAGAAAGGAAGCTATTTGAATCCAAAATCATAGTGTCCTTGAGATTTTCCAAATGGGTGGAAAATCTGGTGCCAGTCAGAAATAAGAGTGGAGAAATCTGGTTGTGTGTGGATTTCAGGAATCTGAACAAAGTATCTGTTGGATTACTAAGAGGGGGGGGGTGAATTGGTAATAATGCAATTATAATCATTTTTATTCAAATGTTATATCAATGTAGAATTATTATCCAATAATGAGCAGTAATAAATAAACAATCACACACATACACAGTACACCAATGTTTTATGTGGAAACCCAAATTGGGAGAAAACCACAGAATGATTTTTCTTATATGTCTTGAGGAATTACATTCATTGGAAGCACCAACTTCCTTTGTTTTCTAGCTGCAACTGGAAGGAGGCTCCAACCCCCTAGTTTCTTAGGCTACAACCTCAGGGAAGCTCCAACTCCCCAAATCTCTAGCTACAACCAGAAGGAGGCTACAACCCCCAATGTTCTCCGGCTGCAACCTGAAGGTGGCTACAACCCCCAATGTTCTCCGGCTGCAACCTGAAGGTGGCTACAACCACTTGTCCTTGCCCCGTCCTTCCACCCTAAAGTAGAAGTAGAATGATGGAACCACTGTCACACTATCACTATGAGATATACCACTGTAAACCTGTACCAATAAATCTGAACCATGCATCAACCTGTACCATAAACAGGTGCATCAACCATGCACCAACTTGTAATCAACCTGTACCATAAACAAGTGCATCCAACCATGTGCGAAGTATGTACCAGTCATGTGTCAACTACTCATCAACTATGACTCATCAATATGTACCAACATCGTCAACTATAAACCTCATGTATGTGCCCCAACTCATCAACTACTTATCTCAACCATGTACTCAACATGTACCTCAACCAAAAGCCCTCATCAATTTCATCATCCAAATTTGATTTGTATCTCTATAATAGACCTGGTGTATATGATCACATTCCTGCAAACCTTCCTCAACTTTAAAAACAAGAGACTAACATTTTCATCAAACTTTTCTTTAGTCTCACATGCCTAGTTTTGGATTAGTCAACAACCCTAACTTGAAGTAATCATAAATTTGAACCTGTAATGTATAAATATATGAAACTAATATACAATGTTCTTCAGTGTGTTGTATTCAATTCCTCCAAGTGGAACTACTTGGAACCTCTCATAAAAGGAGTTATAACAAAAATGACATACCTTGCTGAATTCTGGCTTATTCTAGAGAGCGACCTTGTAGAGCGTGCTCTGCAAAAATATTTGATGAAATGACATGAAAATATTACAAAGCAT
Source organism: Picea engelmannii (assembly GCA_009831015.1). Lineage (NCBI taxonomy): Eukaryota > Viridiplantae > Streptophyta > Pinopsida > Pinales > Pinaceae > Picea > Picea engelmannii. The sequence goes on along the minus strand of ML786801.1, from coordinate 310,360 downwards.
ACTAAAAATTGTACCCTAACCAACAAAAGTTTTCTCACAGAAGTTGGATCTGTTATGAAGAAGTTATGATGTTTTTACCTGAAACACCTGATTTTGACTAGTTTCAGGACTAGCCACAAACAATATTTTCTACAGAGTGTAACTCCCAAACTACAACGACCCACAAGATTAATTTTTAACCAAATATACTTGGATATGTTTTCTCACTTACATAGAAATTTCAGGATCATAATCATTATAAAAAACAATTTATAGCGAAAATGGTGAGATGACCTGAAAATAACATACCTTAGAAAGCACCATCAAAATAATTTATCCTTCCTTGCATTTCGGCCTTATTTTCTTCACTTTCCTTAGAATTTTGTCTTAGATATCATTTGTATACCTCAAAAACCTATAGATATTCAATATTCTCAAGTATGATTCAAATGAGAGAGCCTTGCCTCTTATTTATACTCTCCAAGTAGCTTCCTTAAAAACATCTTCTAGGTCACTTGGCCCCACTTTCCTTATTTTAGTGTTGGGTCCACTTCTAATTTCTCCATTAAAATTATTATTGAAATAATTTATTTTGTATTCACTTTGAACTATAATACATTTATCACTTCACTTTATTATTTACCTTTGAAAATCTCTTAGACCACTTTGATTACTTTGACCTTTTGGGGCTTCTAGATGACATATGAGGCTCCTCCAACTTCGTAAGGCCATAACTCTCAAACCGTGAGGAGTTATGTGATGTTCTACATACCACCAGAAATGGAATGACATGTACTATCCATGTAGACTAGTATTATCTGAAAATATATCATAACTCGTACCATTACCCATCAAACAAACTTGGGTCCATTACCCAAACTTGGGGTCTCCAACTTCTCATGGCCATAACTCTCTAAGCGTGAGGAATTATGTGACGTTCCACATACCACCGAAAATGACATGACAAGAACTATCCATCTAGGATATTTTCCCTGACAAATTCACTTTCCTTCATCTCATTATTCCATAATTAAGCATGGGTTCTCTTATTCCACAAAACGTCTTCCCATGAGGGCTTTCACCATAAGGGGACCACTTTGGAGTTCATCCATATTTACTTCTTATCAACCATGACAAAACAATAATGAGTCATATTTAAATCAAACACTATTGGGTCCATTACCCAAACCTTTGTGCTACAGGTCTTTCTTCAAGAGTTCACATCAATGACAACCAACCTTAATCAACAATCTCCCCCTTTGGCATTGATGACAACACTCTTATGCAACACTAAAATCATATCACTCATGCTCCCCCTGAAACCATGCCTCTGTTCTCTGCATCTGATAAATATCTCCCCCTTTTTCATCAATGGCAAAGGTATCTTTCCATCTGGGGCTTCTCCCCCTGACATACTTTCCTCTTATGGTGCTTCCTCATGTACATCTAAGACATATAGGATAAGCATTCAAAAAGCATTCAAAAAGAATTCATTTTTGGAGTAGAAATAACTCCAAGTCTTTGGCGAAGATATTCAAGGCTTCCCGTGGAAGTGGTTTTATAAAGATGTCTGCCACTTGTTCTTTTGTGCCCACATACTCAACTCTGATGTTCTTTTCTGCAACCTGTTCCCATAGAAAGTGATACTTGATTGAATATGCTTAGTCTTGGAGTGAATCAACGGGTTTTTTGAGATACTGATGGCACTTGTATTATCACAATATATTGGAATGGGCTCATCATACTCAACCTGTATATCTTGTTAGAAAAACAGGTCCGCGGAGCAATAAAATAAAACAAATGCGGAAATAAAACACAGAAGATACACAATACAAGAGAGACACAGATTTACGTGGTTCACCCAGTGTGGGCTACATCCACCGGAGAAATTTCCAGGTCCTTTCTTTATTATTATCCAGCAAAATGAAGGGATACAACCTACAACAAAACCTGCTATAACTTCCTCTTCTTTCTCTCACAGTCTCCTCTCTCAGAATACAATACTTGCCAACCTCCATAGCCGCAATACATTTCCCTCATAAAAGAGGGTTGCCTTCTAGGGCAAAAAACCCTAACATAATCTCTATCATTAGATCTGCAACCTTATAATGAACGGTCCAAATTTACAATGAAATTACAATATGCTTTTACAAGGCAATTACTCGGCCTTGCTTCGGGGGACGCTTCCCCCGAACCCCCGCTGGGGGCCCGTTTGCCCCTAGACCCCCCAGCTAGGCGGATAGCCCCCCCGCACCCCCTAGTGGAGGTATGTAATGATCCCAAGCCATTATGCAAGGATCATCACTTGTTTTGGTGTCTTTTAAAATTTTTTTTTGGTTGTGGTATTTCGTCAAACAGTTTGTTGATCTATTTGTTTAGATGAGTTTATATGTGTGTATGCAGAAAATAACAGAAAGAGATAACCATGGAACATACCTCAACCATATGCAATAAGATAGATAAGCCAAAACATCTCAAATCTTCTTTATTCATAAAATAGAGAAACTTGCTACAATGAAGATGCCGATCTGGAATGCTCAACAGATGGCCAAGAAGATAGACAATATATAAGAGCTACTAAAAAATGCTCATGCTAATACAAAAGATGCCTCCAAAGGCTAAATAAGAAATGAAGATCAATACAAGCAGATCTGAATGCCAAACTCTCAAGTTGAAGAATGCCACGCTCCAATAGAAGGCTGAAACCCTCAATAACTCGGCCTTGCTGCCAAAAGTGTCCAATCACCCTAATAAAGGTTCCAACTGATAGATCGGGTGATGGTAAGAACAACCCAGGTGCCTGAATCTCCAAGATCCATCTCAATCTCTGTAGATCTGAAATTCCCCACTGAATGTTGCGCCCCACTGGATGACTGAAGCCCTAGATAATTCGGCCCTGCTGAAGGAGGCCTCCAAATTCTTTGAAAATCTCCAAAAATATTGATCGGGACACTGCAAGTCACTAGGTGAAGTCTCAGGGTCATATCTGAAGTGTAACCCCTCCAAACAGACTAGATCTATATCTCAAAAACACCCTCCTTCTCTTCAATTCGCCCACTGCTCAAGAAATAATCTGAGCCATAAAACTATCTCAAAAAGCACTAGATTTGATGTCCAAGGCCCTATAATGAAAACCCAAGTGATAGAATCCTCAACGGCCCTGCCAATCTCCTACAATGAATCTCTCTCCAAAGATGGTGCACCCCCCTTGCTGGAAACCCCCAATGGTGTGCCCTCCTCCTCTTCCTGTGCCTGTGGCTGTGTAGAACCTCCTACACTGATGTATATCTAACTAGAATGGTGTGGGAGAGTATTGCATCTCCGAGACCAAGCTTGGGACAAGATAGGTGGATTCTTTCACCACCTAATCGTCCTCTAGGGTTTGTTAAGTCAAAACCCTCAAAACCCCCAAGAGATGGGCTCACTAGCTAAAGCTAGATATCAAATTGATAAACATACATGAATGAATGAGAAGAGGCCCTTGCCTTTCCTTTATACTTTTTGTCTCACCTTGTCCCTCCAAAGTGACTTTCATTTTATTAATATTTAATTAATTAATTAAATCACTTTAATTAATTAATTAACCTTTTTACCTTTGAAAAGCTCCTTATCTCTCCTTATGGCTTCCCTGGCCACTGAAAGTCACTTCTAGCCATCCCATCTTGTAGTGTTTCTCCTCCCGATTCCAATGAGCTATTACATTGAGAGGTTCCTCCAAATAATGTGCCCAAAATGACCTCTTCAGTGAATTCCATTGACTTATAGCTCAAAATAGTCAAAATCATGGAAATCGTCGGAATGCAACGAAACCAAAGCCAACCTATGCGAAATGGCTCATAATGATGGAATATGATCATCAATGCAAGATGGACCCCACAATGCCTCTCAAATACCATTGTACTCGCTCTAGCATCCATCTGGCTACTCTGGTCATCATAAATCTCTGCCCTGTGATGATGTCCCAAAGTGGGGACATTACAGGGTACCCCCCTCTGCACTCCCCTGCGTGAAAGAGTGTACATACTTCTAGGGTGTAAATACTTCATGGGGTATAAACACGACTGAAAGTAAAAGACCTCTAATTCAGGAAGATAATCAGGCTCCACAACCAACATATCTGTCATAGTTTGTTTCATCCAAAGAACCTATGTACAACATGCTGCTGCTGCAATATACTCTGCCTCGGCTATAGATAGAGATACCGATGATTGTTTATTTCTTAGCCATGATACCAAACACTCACCTAAGTAGAACGCTACTCCACTGGTGCTTCGTCGGTCATCAATACAACCTGCCCAATCTGCATCTGTGTAGGCCATAAGTGATAGATCTCTTCCTTTTGGATACCATAATCCAAACTCTTATGTTCCTTTGAGATATCTGAAGATCCTCTTTACTGATAATACATGTGATTCCTTTGGTGCTTCTTGAAATCATGCCACATGTCCAACTACCTACATTACATCTAGTCTGGATGTTGTCACATATAGTAGGCTACCAATCATTGACCTATATTACCTCTGATCTGTAGACTTTGAATCATCATCTTTGCTCAACTTACAACTGGTTTGCATGGGAGTGATAACTGGTTTGCAATCTTCCATTCCGAACCTCTTTAACATTTCTCTGATATACTTGGTTTGAGA
>ML786801.1:242546-296680 GCA_009831015.1 Picea engelmannii | reverse complement strand
TTTATCTTTTACATGCATATGCAGAACAGTACCGGTTAGTACCGAGTAGTGCAGAGCAGAGTAGAGTACAGTAGCTTCTTTCGGCAAGTTTCTCTTAGCAGTTCAGAGAGTAGCTTGGCATCCTTTAAACCCCCTCTTCAGCCTTGCATTTCCTATGCTGGTTCCTCTAAGTCTACCTTCCCGGGTTGACAATTAAATGTTGATTTACATGGTATATCTGCAGCTCGACAGTCAGATAGTACAATAGAAGAGGAAAAGGAAAGTCTACATATATCCTAGAAATTTATTGACTCTGCATGGTATGCATATATCATCTTTGTGTTGAAAACTTTGTAGGCTCCTTCTGAATTTAGTAAAACAAAAGCCAAATTCTTGAAACTGAAGGCAACAAAATTTTGTATAGTGAATGAATCGTTATATTGGAAAGATCCAGGGGGGATTTTATTGAGCTATTTGATAGAAGGAGAAGCAAAGAAAACCACCAGAGAGTTCCATAAGGGTGACTATGGAGGTCATCATTATTGTAAGACAACTGTGCATAAAATTTTGAGGAATGGATTTTATTGGCCTAGCATCTTTCACGACATTTATAAAGAGGTTTCAAAGTGCCATGAATGTTAGATTTTCAATGGGAAAGGAAAATTGTAGTCTCTGCCTTTAAAACCAATTTCGGTGGAAGCTCCTTTCAGACAATGGGGCATTGATTTTATAGGGGAAATACACCCACAATCCTCAGCTCAACACAAATGGATTATGACAGTGACATATTATTTCAGTAAGTGGATTGAGGCAGTTCCCACTAGGCAGGTGACAGATGATGTTATCATATGATTTTTAGAAGACAATATTATGTCCAGATTCAGATTATAACAGGCAATGCAACGGATTTCAAATCTAAGAAAATGGAAAAATTCTGCAGTGATTACAACATCGCCCTTTGTCATTCTACATCATAATACCCTCAAGGAAATGGATTGGCTGAGTCTTTGAATAAAATCTTAGTCAAAATCATCAAAAAACTGCTACAAGAGAATAAAAAGGCCTGGCACAAAAAGCTCATTCATGCGCTCTGGGTTGACAGAATATCCCCAGAGAGATACATAGCCATGTCCCCTTTCTAGATCATTTATGGGATGAAAGATATTTTTCCTATTGCATTGGTATTGCCAGTAATGACGTTGTTACAGGAACAGGAGGCGGAAATAGACGCCAATCAGAGAAGAGATGATGAGTTGATCAGTGTACAACAAACCAATGAAATGGATTTCTATAATGCTCAGGTGCATCAAGACAATATCAAGGAGGCTTTCGACAGACACACCAAGGTTGATGATTTCAAACTAGGAGACTTGGTACTAAAATGGGATGCCATAAATGAAGATAAGGGAAAACACGAGAAGTTTGACCATCCCTTGCTGGGACCGTTCAAGATTGCAGCATACCGTGGAGGTAATGCCTACATACTACAAGAAAATAATGGAGATATAATTGGAGGAGGGCCTATGAATGACAGGTTCCTCAAGCATTACATTGTTTAAATAGTCTTCACCCCTCCCATTCATTGTACATAATCATTTTTACGTTTTCTTTTCACATAAATAAGTTGGAATAAAATAAACATAGTTGAATCCCGAAGTGAAGGCCCTAAGCTATGCTGAGTCGATTTTGAGATTTTTGAATAAAGACCAGCAGATTTAGATTGCACAAATAAATCCCAACCCAATGGATAGGCACTAGCTCTACAATTCTTTGCTACCTTGTGGGGAGGATACCATCCCCAGTATGAGCCTATGTTATCACCATAACAATTTTGTATAGAATACAAGTTTCATATTTAGTAGAGGGATAAAGTAGTGTGGAGATGCGGCTTGATTTGGAGGACCAGGTTACGTTTGGCAGAGAAAGGCCAATATAGCGGAGGCACAGAATTTGATGAGACCCAATGAATTGTAGATCTTGAAGTGGCCCAGATCAACGACCAAGACACATATCGAGAGATGAAGATAATTGTTCGAGGGTGGGCTAGGGAAAATACCACGGTTTCATTTCGTGGACATGTGGCACCATCAGAGGCATATCGGGGAAAAACTTGGTCTAGCCAAAACCATTTTTCCCCACCCTCGATATCGAAAAGAGCATATAAAAGGGGGGCTCAAATCATTATTTTATGATATTTAAAAGCGCTCAAACGTTAGAAAATTGGTGCAAACACTCCATTTGAAGATGAAATCTCAATGGTGAACCAGATTCAAGCATTGTCCACCGATTCACATGTATTTTTCATTATGGCCATGAAACCTGTCATTTTATCCATAACAGAGAAAGACCTATTCTCTAAAGAAGAAGCCCTAATTGACAAGGACTCAGATGTATTTGACACAGAAATAACAATCTCACCCATTTTTGTGTCCAAATCCAATTTGCTAGACAATGTTGGAAAATAGATACACTTCCTTGAAGTGGCCCAAGAATCCATTACCCCTTACACCGTAGAAGTCATTTTCCCTTTCCAAGAGTTTGTAAGCTGGTGTGTAGAACAATATTCGTAGGAAGAAAAGGTCATTTTGAATAAGTTAGGGTAGGAAGTCTTATGAGAAATAGCTAGTCTATCAATTAGACACGCCCTCAATATACAAGAGTCTTCCTCCTCAGTGTGAGAGCCCTTCGAGGAAGAGAAAATGATCACAGTATACAAAGAATGTCCCTCTGAAGTAAAAACCCTATTTCTGCAGACTATTGTTAAACCTAAACACCATTCTGAGAGTGTCATTACCTATCAATTTAAGCATCATGGTTATTGATGTCTAGTGGGCTTGTTCCATACTTAGCCAAATTTTAGGATTGGATAACAAAAATTTTGTAGTAGAAGTCATGTTGGGTTTCCTGTTGGCATTTTTTCTGTCAGAGTCCATTCAACCAACCTATATAAGTTTTGAAAATTTCATCGCTGACAATATGCACCAACAACTGGTAAATTTCAATTCATTGAGACATTTCAGGTACTACATGCACTTGCTGAGAATGTTCCTAGAATCGAATAAGACCGAATTCCCTAAAGTTGCATTCATCTCAAATGAATGCAAAAGGATCACAATGATTATTTTCATAAATAAGATCATGTCTAGGGTTTATAGTCTCATCTTTGACATAGACCTGCCAAGGGTTTTGGAAGAAATGAAAAGCTCTTTACAACCTAATCCAGAGAAAAGGGTGGGAGATTGGATGTTGTTCATACATTCTACTGTAATTTGGATATATGGTTATCAAGAAGGATCTTACCTTTTTCCTTTCTTTCTGACTCCCAAAGTCTTTTCCCTAGAGTTCATCAGACAAAGAATTATTTCGGAGACAGAGCATTTTCTAAAAATGCACAAGGAATCTAACTTAAAATTTCCTTTCATAATAGGGCCCTTTGTGGTAAAGACCATGTTCTGTTTACCTCAGATTCAAGCCAAAATCAATGGATTCGGGTTTACACATTTACAAGGGAGGAAATATGATCTGCATCAGATCATATCTAAGAGAAGCCCGAGGAGCAGACAAGGCCCCTATGAGCATGTTGAAGGATTTGATAAACTGGATAATTGGGAAACCTGTGTAGATATGGAAGTCACTTTGCAACCTAAGCAGACACAACAAATAGAGTCTGCCGCTCAACAGATCTAGACATAGAAAAATTACCCAAGGTTGATTGTTAAAGCTCCAAATATGAGTGTTTATAACAAGAGGAGCAGTTCGGAGGCACTAGGTGCTAGTAGTTAGCAAAATATTCTCAAGAAAATGAAAATCACACCATCCTCTCAGATAATGGACCTAGAATAAGAAGAACCTAAAGAGAAAACAAGCATGGAGATGGTGGGAAGTGTAACCAAGAACGAAGAGGCTGGTTTAGGAAGCATTCCACAAAGTGAAAGAAACTCAAGGGTTTTCAGCAGCAAGAAACATGTATTTAGCAAGACACCTGGGGAAGTCTACGAATCCAAAGAAGACTTAATGAACCAGTATATTGTGAAGGGAAGTATGGCTAATAGTGAAATAAGAGACTATTTTCCTGAGGTAGAGAATATCTCCCAGCATAAGGCTTCCCTATTTTTAGTCAGGGATGTGGAAAGAAAGACATTTAACATAGTGGTGGAAGATGATGATAAAGTGTCTGAAATCAAGATGCATTATGAAAATATTGGTGCCCTAGACAAAGTAAGGTTCCACAAGAATGCCACTGACATGCTATATTCAAACTACCTGAGTTTGAGTTTGAGGGTTTCAAGACTGACAACACATGCACTCAAATTGGATGGACAATTCAAGCAAGAGAAAGCATCCAACAAAACCTGGCAAACACAGGTCAAAAGATTGGAATCTGAAGGCCCTCAAGGGGTAAAGGCTTCTTTAGATGAGAAAGAGATGATGATCCAAAGCCTAAAGAATAAGCTTAATATGTCCTCCAAAAAAACTCCACAGACAACAAAGCTAGCTTCTCTAGAGCAAGAAAAGGAGACATTTAGACAAGAAGCACTAAATTACAAAGCCAAAGTGTTGCAGCTAGAAAAAGAGAAAGAGAATTGGTCACAAGGACAGGTAGTAACATCAGATATGGATGTCATTGTACCTTCTAATATAGAAGTTGGATCCAACACTCATGGATTGGTTCAGGCTATGTCTCAAGTAAGCTTAAAGACAGAGGAGATCAAGAACCTTCAGGAGGTCATAGAAAAGATGTAGCAAGATATGACAATGAAGGAAGAAAAGATGGCCCAATTTCAAAAGGATAATCAAGATTTGCAAGAGAGGGTGAACAAGTTGAAGATGAGGTTGAAGAGAAAAGTATTGTTGCAAGGAGATAAACATGTAATATGGGATGCTATTGCTGTTGAAGCTGCTAAATTCATAGTTTATCTGAATTTTATAAATGACAAAGACAACATGGATATCACTTCCTGAAACAAATGTACTGTTATTAATGAAACAATGGCGGAAAAACCCTTGGAATGGGCCCATAATGCTATTGATTTGTTGAATTATGTGCCCATTATCGATATCCATACCATTGGGGTAAAACACAGAAATGTAATGATCATTTGGGCCAGGAGGATCATCGCTAAACACAATCTACTTAAATCGTTTCAAACCAAAGTTGTGCAAATGGAACAAAGTATACAGGTGTTTAGGGATACATTTAAACAATTGTTTATCAAAGGCCTCCCGCCATTTTGGGATTGTAAAGGGAAATTATACAATCAAGAAGAATACAATTCTCTCCTCACTCAGTGCAGAATGGATCATTCAAGATTTGAAGCCCTGGAAGAGAGCCTGAAGGGACGCAGTTTGGTGGAACACTTGGTCGCAAACTTTGAAATTTTGAATCAATTAAAAATAGTGAATATCGGGCTGCCAACTATGTCTTGTGCTAGCTGCATTGACCTAAAGATTGTGATTAAGGAAATAATGGATTACAAGATTCCTTCTAACTCACAGTGGAAGGAGATCGTACAGTTAGGCAAAACAAAATGTAGTTTTCTAGGGACCAGTAAGTAACCTCTAGGTGTCACCAAACTAGCAAGTTCGACAGGGAATCACAACAAGACAAAGGGCACAAAGGAAGTTGAATAGCTAGAGAGATCCATCCCTAGTATATGAAACATTTTTTGTTTAATCATTGTAAATCAGTTCATATGTCGAGATTGTCAGTTGAAATAATTATAGTCATTTTTAGAAGCTGAAACGTTTTGGTTTCAACCATTGTAATCGAATTGTATAAGTACTAGAAATTCTGAATGAATTAATGTTGGCAGAAGTGCAAGGACACCCTTTGCTGCTTCTAAACTCTATTGTAATTTTCTGGAGCTGAATTGAATATACATGAAAAATATTTTGAAGTCTCTATGAAAATATTCTAATGGTGGTGATATGAGTTTTGTCATCTCTCATCGTATGTATTTCTTGTGATTATTTATTTCCATTTGCACTATCTTCTGTTTAAATTGGCTCATAATTCATCTTGGGATTCTCTCGGCTTAAGCAATTTAAACTGTGTGATTTTTCTCTTAACTAATTCAAAATTCATTTCAGTAATGCTCTGATGAAGTTATTTGTTTTCTCTTTCTTCTTACACCCTGCTTAAACTCAATTAATAATTCATATTCATTGGCTCATTTAGCCTTTATTCTCTGAAGAGTTCTACTGGCCAGTCATTGTTTTCATACAATTTCATAATTCTAACTCTATAGCCCTAAGATTCCCTCCCCTTATTTTACAACAAACTTTATAAAAAACCCAAAACAATCTGAATTTAGCCATTGATTTCCAAAGGTATATCAAGTGACATTAGAGAGCCCTCTCTGAGTTGAGCAGGCTAGTGCCCAACTCTAAAGTAGGTTGAAACAGTTACCTCTGTCGTGTGTCTATCAGCTGGAATTTTTTTATAGAGTGCTAATAGAACCAGTAGCAGCATAACACGTGGCCAGTATGATAGTGATTTGGCATGTTCCAGTTGGGACACGTGGTAGTTACCGTGTTGACTATGCAGATTTGACATGTGGAAGTGTTGACTGGGAAACTAACTATGTGGTGACTAGAACAATGTGTCAGCAGTATGAAACAATCACAAGGTGGCATGTGTCCCAATCACAGGGCACCACCTGGCACCCTAAATAAAGCCAAAGAGGCCTGTGTAAAATAAAATTTCCACCTCCGATGGGGTCGAACCCTTGATCTATGGGCATGGGAAACAACTTCACCAAACACACCAACCATCCGGGATACATGGTGGGTCTTAAACACCATTAAAAAAAAATGGATTTTGTTGTGAAGTGGCATGCATATTTAGGGATAAGCCCCAGTCGGTGGGGGGTTATCCCATATGACCAAGGCCTATGAGAAAGAGACAAAGGGTGGAAGACTAGGGTGCAAGGATAACATGAGGCCACATAGTACTCAACGTGACCAGGGGTCGAGGAAAAAGGGGTTGGCGTGCATATGTTTTCCCAAGTGGGTTTTAAACTATATTAAATGGAGTTTTTAAATTATTTTACATTGATTTGGGTGGAGTTTTCCCATTTTTGGAGAATTTGGAGCCCGATTTGAGGCCAGATTTTGGGAGGAAGTTGGGATGTGAACCCCAACCCTGATACCATATAAATCAAGAATTGTGTAGTTTTGCAACAAGTCACAAGTGACTCTTGAAGCAAGATATTGTGAAGGCTAAAGCCACCTTAGGTAGCGAAGCCAGAAGAGTAGATGAGCTTGTGAGTCTTATTCTTGGATTTCTACTCCACCTTTTTGAGTTCCATCTATTGCATCAGGTTCCTGAGATAGAGTAGAGTACAATTGAGTCAGTAAGAGAAATGAGGGATGTAATTTAAAAATATATTTTTGAGCATAAAGGAATAAGAAATAATCCTCCACATTGCAGCTAAGGGCCTGGAGACGTAGACAGATTTTCTGAACTCTGTTATCAATTTCTGGTGTTCAATCTATTCATCATTTTCTTCTTTGTGTTTTCTATTAGTTCTCTTCAGTCTCTAATTCTTTACCACTTATACATTCACATGCATTGTCATAAAAGATCTTGTTAAAATCGAAGTCAAGGTGTAAATTAATAAGCATCGATTTCATATCAAGTGGTATCAGAGTAGGTTGACGATATTGCAGGAATTGTGAATAAGAATAGGGAAAAGATTGAAGAGATACAGAATCTAGGAAATTGAGGAGATAAATCAATAGATTCAGTGAGAAAATGTCGATCTGAGAATATTGGTACAAATCCTCGAGGAAGACAGGGAAAGGTTGTGAACAATGGTGTTAGCAATATAAGAAAGACTAGTTGGAAGAAGTCCTTCTGTTAGAAGCTCGAGTCTTGTCAAGGATGATGAAATTCATCCATTCCATGGGAAATTAGATGATGAGGATTTATATACTCCTGCTACTCTGGTTGAGGATAATTTAGTAGGAGAGGCCATTAACACATTTTCCTCACCAATGAAAAGTACTTGGTATACTCCAACTTCTCCTGTAGCTGATCAGGAATTGGAGTAAGGAAATCAGGATATTGTCACTTTTGAAAAACATACCAAAGGAATTGGTATGAAAAGTTTATCTAGGTTTGGCTACATGAAAGGAAAAGGTCTTGGAAAGCATGGCCAAGGCAGACCTAAGCCCATCGAGGTTCAAGAACAACAACTCCATGAAGGATTGGGACATGCACAAGAGTCTATTGATGAAAACAATCCAATGGTTTGTTGTACACATTGTCAGAAGTTTGGACAAGATGTTGACCATTGTTGGGATCGACATCCATAACTAAAACTAGCATGGATTCAAACTCATAAAGGCAATCAAGAAGCTCAATCCAAGAGTGATGTGAACAATGAGTCACAAATGAAAGGTTAAAATGGTTGAAAGGTATAAGTCTACTTCACCTACCTTTAATGACGAACATGCTAGGGTCATGGAACTTATAAAAAGAGCAATTCCATGTACATTTTGTGGCATTCATAACCATTATGTTGCAGTATGATGGAAGAAACTGGTATACTGAAAGAAGATCATGGTGACAAGGAGTACACCAAGACAATATGATGCAACACTATAGGTCAAGAATAATTCGCATGAAAATTTAGCATGACCAAGGCAAGAGTCGGGAAAATCCAACCGGGATTGAAATCAGTCTGGGAAAGGCTTCATAAAATTCATCCAAGCATAAAATTATTGTTCACATTGTCAAATTAATGGGAATTATGAAGATAGTTGTTGGAAGCTGCATCCAGAGTTGAGACGCTAAAAAAATCCTGAAGTGCTAGAGCAGAAGAAGGATGTTGCAGAAGAGCATAAGAAAAACCATGAAACTCCATCGACAGAATATGGGTCATCTGCTTGGAACTGGGAAGATTTTATGCCACATTTGTAAATGTGTCATCGAGTCATTGTCTAGTCTACTTGATGTAGTAAAAGTGATTTGATCACTTATTGAGTCTAGTTAATTTTTTTTTGAGTCTAGACTATTTGTTGTTTGTTTTAGTCAATTGATGTAATGATGTAATAAAATTTTGGAGGAACAACAAGTCTTAGTGGAGAGGTTTGATCCAAATGGATGCAAAAAATCCAAAAATTCAAAGTTATCGAATTCATACAAAACCAACGCCATTGCGTAGCACTGGTCATGCTGATTCCAAAAGTATATTCTTTTTAAAAAATAGACTTTGCATGACGAAGTTATTGTGATCTAAAGTTCATGTCAAACTAGAAAAAAGTCAAAGTCAAAGTCAACAATCCATACTGTTGATTTCATCAGTACGTTAGTAAGACAAGTGGAAAATGATGTCAGCATGACATGTGGCAGCACTAGGGAATGCCACATAAGAGTCATATTTGGCATTTTCAAGGGTCGATTTGGACTAGTAAAACGTTGACACATGGCACTATACGGAAGTGACACATGGAAATCCATATGATGTTGTGGTTGTACGAATGGAAATGTGGTAGGATCAGATGAGGACACATAGTTGTATGAATGCGATGCGACACTAGTAGTAGCATGACATGTGGCCAGTACGACAATGGCGTGGCATTATTCGATTGGGACACGTGGCAATGATGACTGTGTGGTGACTAGACCAATGCGTCAGTAGTACAAACCAATCACATGGTGACAAGTGGCCCAATCACAAGGTGACATATGTCCCAATCACAGGGTGCCATGTGGCACCTCAGATAAAGCCAAAGAGGCATGGGTAAAAATTTGTTTCCACCTCCGACGGGGTTGAACCTCTGATCTCCAGGCATGTGAAACAACTTCACCAAATGTGCCAACCATCCAAGATACACAACGGGTCTTAACCCCCATATGGAAAAAAATGGATTTTGTTGTGAAGTGGCACACGGATTTGGGGATAAGCCCCGGTCAGTGGGGGGTTAGCCCATATGACCAAGGCCTATGACCATGAGCCAAATGGAGGAATACTAGGGCACATGGCTAGTGCGAGGTCACATGGTGCTCCACGTGACCAGGAGTCGAGGAAAAAAGGGCTAGAGAGCATATTTTTTCCCAAGTGGGTTTTAAACTATATTAAATGGATTTTTTTAATTATTTTATGCTGATTTGGGTGGATTTTGCCCATTTTTGGAGAATCCGAAGCCCGATTTGAGGCAATATTTTTGGAGGAAGTTGGGATTTGAACCCCAAACTGAATATTATATAAATCAATCATTGTGTATTTTTGAAACAAGTCACAATTTACTCTTTAAGCAAGAGCTTGTGAAGGCTAAAGCTATCTTAGGCAACGAAGCTAGAAGAGTAGCTGAGCTTGTGAGTATTATTTTAAGAGTTCTACTCCACTGTTTTGAGTGTATTCTATTGCATAGGGTTCCTGAGATAGAGAAGAGTACAACTGATTCAGTAAGAGAACTAAGTGATGTAATTTTGAAACATATTTTTTAGAATTATGGAATAAGAAAGAAACATCCACACTACATCTAAGGGCCCAAAGACATAGGCAGATTGGCCGAAATTCGTTATCAATTTATGCTGTTCAATTTGTTGATGGTTTGATTCTTTGTGTTTATGTTAGTGCTCTTCATTCTTTAAGTTTTTACCACTTATGCATTCACATGCATTGTCAGAAAAGATCTTGTTAAAATCAAAGTCAAGGTGTAAATTACTAAGCATCGATTTCAGATCAATGGCATCTTGTCATACATGTTTATTTGTTTCTTCCTCAAAACTAGAAGGCTCAACATCAATGATGCTACTCATAAGTGCCATATAGTTCATAAACTTCTTCGAAGGCTTGTGCTCTTTTCCTGTATTCTTAGGATCCTCACTAGCATCCTTTAATGTTTACAATAACCACATGGGTCTCCTGGAAGGACTGAAAGGTGTTATACAATTATTTTCTACCTGATCACCTGATGGTAATCATCTAGAGGTTAGCAGTCTGAAACATTGAATTATACCATCAGTACCAATATTTGAGACTCGATATCAAGGTATGAGACTGGTACCAAGATTTTAAACTCGCTTCGATAATCCACGTCCACTCATATTTCTGATCATATTCATGAATGGAGGCGATGACGATGGTTGATTAAAGTCACTATTTGAGAGAAACTCCTAGCAAATTGGTTCAAAATGTCACTCCTCCCACCCATTTCTATAGATGTCACCATGGGAGGCATTGTAAACGAGGAGCAAGTGATTATTTGTGCTCAATATTTAGACCTAGTATATTCCCAACCAAGCACACTAGATGATATGATCCCTCATGCTCCTCGATCATTGAATGATCCATCAAAACCAACACCAAGAGACCATGTTGATGGCATAATGGGTTCCGTAAAATCACAATATGTGACACAATCGCAGAATGGCACCCATACCAAGTCTCCTCCTTCTCCTACACAAACCTCCTAGGTAAATGCGGTTCAATCCATTTCATCTCAACAATCCAAAGGAAAGAAGAAAAAAAAGAATAAATCCAAAAAATATTCTAACCCGCAGGAAAGTAAAAATACCCAAGACCCCAATCTTGGGGGAAAAAATAAAGAATGGAGAAATATCCTTGCATGGTATGTAAGGAGGACCACTTCACCAAAGAAAACCATTGCCTAGTTGAGGTTCATCAATACCTAGAGCAAGTGGGGATATCCTTCCCAACCAATGGTATTAACCAATCCTTTCCCACACCAACAACAAATGATCACACAAACTCCTACACCCCCACTCGGGGGAAATGTTGAGTCCTCATCTTCAAATATTATGATGGTTAAATCTATGATGGCACTGTCCACATGAGTGAAGAACTATGACTCCCAAGAAGGGGAACCTTCATCAAAGGACCCTACATAGAATATACCACCCAATGGACCTCTCACTTTAGATAAACTATCTTTTGAACCTGCTATCCACTCTCCAAAATGGGTACCTCGACGGACTATCCATAATCCAAATGCCCGAGAATCTCAACATTATAGCATAGTGGAATATCTCACCCAGGCACCATGTGCCATGCAACACTCGAAGTATTGCAGATTTGTCATTCACAATGAAAATATTTGCTATCAACCATGGGGGGAATCGACCCTTCGAAGTCTAATATTATTTCCTTTGACACAGATCAAAGTGAGTCATATCTCTCACACCAACTGGTATTTCAAATCATAGTCGGTTGTATGAAGAAGAATATATTTTGTATGATTATTGACGAAGGATATACCACTTGCATTATGTCTTTTTCATGTTGGAAATCCCTTGGTTCCACACAAATCACCACATCTTCAACCATCCTAAATGATTTTGGTGGACATTCTTTTAAATCTCACATAATTCTCACCTCCTTACCCATCAAGCTCCGGGGAAATATTGTCTCCATAGAATTCGAAGTAGTAGATTCCACACTCGATTATAACTCTTGGGTCACACTTTGTTCTACACAATGAAGGCTATTGCCTCTAATGTCTTTTGCATCATACGTTTTCCACATCAAGGAAAGATAGTCACGATCGACCAAGTGGATTATTGCACACCGAAATTATGAGATAATCCTAGCACCAACATGCCCTTCATAAGTGAATCTTCCATGGGGTATGAAAGAATCAATATAGGTATGTTTAAAGATCCATTTATTATGGGGATATTCCCCCTTCTTGCACCCAACACCACCCATATTTCTCATATCAACATGATTTGTTCATCTACTAGTGAATCCCTCGAGTCAGTTGATCCTTCGGTGGTACCTCATCCTAATGATGTTGATTCACATGGAGCATCCATCCCTTCGACATCTGTTCATACTGGTAAACAATTCCATCCTCATGTGGACTGTGATCAACCTTCTCCACCCCTACGGGTTATTGACTCTTTCAATTCACATGATTTCCTAGATACTAAGTTTCCTTTAGAAAAGGCCATCTCGAAAGTCATGGCTTCCATTGATAATCCCATAGAGGATGAGAATAACCACACCTTCCTCCCTTATTTGGAATTGATGAGTGTTAACATGATGAGTCTTTCTCCGAGACTGGGGTCATCTATTGTGGCATCTAGTGAAACCCCTAGGCTTAACCATTTTCCACCTCAATTATCTTCTTCAAAAATTGCGAGCGAATTCTCTCCTACCTCTTCCGTTGAAGATTTTTGTTTTGTAATTCACTCATATCTTGATGGATCCCATCAAGGAGCTTCCATAGCTCACAAAACCACTCATGATGAGTATCTTCTACCACAAATATTTGTTCATATGTGGAATGACCCCACCATGTTGTGCCATATGATGCCCCCAACGAATCATGAGTTATTCCATTATGAAACTGATCCTTGAAATGAGCCTATAAATGGTATATCCTTTGTCTAAACAACCAATATGCATAGTTCCTTGTACATAGGTGTGTGGTGTGTGTTGGAGAAATTTCTATTTTCAGCACACTAGTTCAGTGGGAGTTAACTAACTAGTTCTATTTTAGACTTTCTAATCTTACACCATCACTATTATGCATGCATTCCTAATTATAGTTTTCATTTCCTATATGATTGAATATCACTCAGTCATTGATAAGATCATAATATGCATTGATTTGCATTCTTCATTGTGTATCACTCTTCCTTTTCTTGATAAGTTTTATTTGTGTATGCTTTAGCTAGGTCTCTTGTACAGGTTTCCATGAAACACTGACATGGTATCAGAGTTGAGATGCTTGGAGAAACCCAGACAAGATAGAGAAGAGTGAAAGAGTCCTTGAGTAAACCTAGTTTCTGTAATCGTCGCAGCCTATCCCTATCGAAAGGTGCAACGATTGGAATCATCGCGGCCTATCGTTGACGAAGGGTGCAACGATCGCTCTCAGACTTTAGAAGTTTTCTTTTTCTAGACATCGTCATAGCCTATACACAGTTTCACAGTTGTCACACTATTTCCTTCACTAGGGTGCGACGTTTTAGCATCATCTCACTTTACCCTTCTTTAGGGTGTGACGATTCAACAACCCTCCAAAAATTGGTTTTCTGCAGTAAAATTGTGATATCTTGAAATCCGCGATCTGGGTAGGGCTGAAATTTCTACCATAGACGTATAACATAGGGATTCTCATGCTCACCAAAAATATCCAAAACCCACATCATATTTTAGGATATATAGCTATTTTATAATATATAGTTTCCATAGCACCGTCTGTCAAATCTTAGAATCCACGATCTAGGTTTTCAGGATATTTTTAGAATAAATAGTAGGGATGGAAGTGTTGAAACTTATTCCATCAATTATGGTGATAATACTCACACCATACAACTATTTTGAATGGAATCCTAAGGCCTCATTCAAACTCAAAAGAAAAGGACTATATAATTTGGCGATGACGACATAAATAGAACCTACATCAGCACTTGAGAAGACTAGATGGGAGAACTGTAAGGATGAGGCCATAGAAATACTTATGGGGTTAATCTCCAATGATTTATGGTTTCATGTTTCTACATGCAAGAATCCAAATGATATTGGGACCACCTTGGAAGGACTCTTTGGAAAACAGGATGAGATGCGAGGTCATATGCTTGAGGTAGAGTTGAATACCTTAGACCCTAAAAGTTTTGATAATATACAAGATTTCTTTACTAAATTTACATATTTGCTATTGAGCTTGGGTGAATGTGGTATTGAAAATTCTACACAAGAGAAACAATTTATTCTAACAATCTTGGCCAAGCTAGGACCATAATACGTTGTATATGTCTCCAATTTCCATTATGGCAGATGTATTTTTGGAGCAAATTGGAAAATTCCTACAATGTCTCAGTTCATTTAGTCTCTCACACAAGAGAAGAAAAAACTCATACTGATGGGCCTCATCAAGGATCCCAAAGAACATGCACTCACCATGCATGATGGAAAAGGGTCATCCAAAAAGAACAGGAAGGAGGGATATTCCAAACCCTTTAACTATTCTTCAGGTTCCAAAGACTCTTCAGATTCCAAGAACAAAAAAAAGGGAAAGAAGTGCACTTACTTCAATAAAATGAATCATGAAGAATCCATATGCATGAAGAAACAAATCGATCTTATGGCACAAACACTTCAATAGAACAACCTTGGAAGCTTCATTCCAGAGGGAGTCAAGAAGCAGAAGGAAGAAGATCACGCTCCTAAGAAAGGTAATCATCATGCTCTTTCTATAATTAATTCCTCATCTGATTCATGGATTATAGATTCTGGTGCATCCCATCATATGGCAGCGAAAGAGGAGTTTTTCTCTTCCTTGAGTCCATTCTCAAGACCCCCTATTCTCATGGGGGATGATACTCCAATAGCAGTAGTGTTGAAATTACTCAGACAACTGAGAGGGGGGGGTGAATCAGTTGTAATTAAGCTTAAACAATTTTAAGTCTATTAAAACATTATTAATATTTCTTCAAGTGATCATCAACAATATACAACATATGGACAGTAAATGTAAAGAGCATCAGTCACACATAAGGTATACACAGAGACAGATTTTTCACGAGGAAACCCATAAAGGGAGAAAACCTCTTCTTCTTCGAAATGATAGGTAGTCTTTTAAGTTTTGTACATCATCTATAATTGAGCACCAACTCAATGTGAGGCTGCTACCTCTGTTTTACAAGCTACAACTTGTTTGAGAGAATCAACTCTCTAGTTTCTCTAGCACCCACTAGAAGGAAGCACCAACTCCATGGTTTCTCTAGCACCAACTAGAAGGAAGCAACAACTCCCTAGTTTCTCTAGCACCAACTAGAAGGAAGCACCAACTCCCTGTGTTCAAGCACCCACTTGAACCTTTGAGGACACCAGTCCTCCCTAGCACCTCCCAACCACCCTGGCTTCTCTAGCTGCAACCAGATGGAAGCTACAACTTCATGTGTTCAAGATCTCACTTGAACCTCTGAGGACAACAGTCCTCCCGAGCACCTCCCAACCTCCCTAGAACATAAATGAACAAATAAACATTCAACTACACAGATACATCAATTCTTACCAATCTTTATTTGTTCTGTAAATCTGGTCATCTTCTAATTGTTCTGCAATTCATTTCTTCCTCAGTCTATTCAACAAGTCTTCTCTGCATCAACTTCTTCTGTCATTCTTCTCAGCTTCAAGTTTTCTTCATCATCAGTTACTCTTCCCTGAGTTTCATCTCACACTGTGCATATTCTCCATCTCACTCTGCACTATCTGATTTTCCCTTTCTTACAGTTTTATTCATTTCTCATACTGAACAACCAACCTCACGCTGTCTGTCTCATTTTATTTTATACACACCCATGGCGGTTCAACTTCCCATTTCCTTCGGTAAAAGGAAGACAACTGTCTCAACAACTGAAATGCAAACTAATCGACAATCATGAGTTCGTTTCACTAACAGATTCAAAACTGAGGAGTTAACTATGAGAGAGAACAATAACCCTCCGATCAACACTTGATCTGACGGTTCAGATCATTCCGCGATTTCGACATTCCTGATGTTCAATGTTCTTGTCACTTTCAAATCCCGATCCATGAAACTTCGTAAAGAAGTTGGATCAACGGTCCAGATCACATCTTGATCTGATGGTTCAGATTCAGTCGAAATTTCACACATCGCGATTTCGACACTCTTGGCATTCAATTTTATTGTCACTTACAAATCTCGCTCCATGAACCTCTGTAAAGAAGTTGTGTCAACGGTCCAGATCACATCTTGATCTGACGGTTGCAATTACGTCGTGATTTCGCATATCGCGATATTGGGATTCTTGATGTTAATATTCTTTGACATCTCCAACACTCGATCCTCAAAACCCTAACATGGACTGGAATCAACGGTCCAGATTTGATCTTGATTCAACGACTGCAATTTAATCGTGATTTCGACATTCTTGTTGCATTGTTCTCTATGTCGCGATTCACGAAACTCCAATATGGAGTTAGATCAACGGTCCAGATCTGATCTTGATTTAACGGCTGCGATTGAATCGCGATTTCGCATATCGTGATTTCGGCATTCTTGTTGCATTGTTCTCCATGTCGCGATTTGCGAAACTTTGATATGGAGTTAGATCAACGGTCCAGATCTGATCGTGATTTAATGGCTGCGATTGAATCCCGATTCTGCATATCACGATTTTGGAATTTTGTACACCCACTTCTCCTTGTACTTTAAATACTGTGCAGGTTCTCCTTGATCCAATGATGGTCGGGTCCTGCACTTGGATCTAACGTCTTAGATATTTCCTCCTCTTCAGCGCTCTTCTTGTCTACATTCAGATCTGACGACCCTCATTCTTTCGGGAATTTTGAATGGGATCCAATGATCAGAAATGCTTCTCAAACTCTACGAGCCTTTAATCATTCGATCAATGTTGCGTTGCCCTAGATCATTCGATCTTCCTTAACTTATCTTCTGTTTTCCTATCTATTACAAACTTCCTGTACTCATGCTACTTGCCATCAATGACAAGCATTCGTTGTCTTTTAAATATTTTCCATTCGTTGTCTATTAAATATTTTCCAACTTTTGTTGAATTGGTGTTCATCACCTCCTTAGGGACTCACGACATGGTCTAACAGCCTCCCGTAGATTCATTAACTCTGGCGGTGATGAGTTTACCAGTCACCCGTGGGTTTTGGTCTAACGACAGCTGTACATGCTGCTAAAAATGGTATCCGAGAAAAAGGTTATGGGTTCGAGTCCACTCAATTGGTGTCAAGTATCTCAGTTGGTGCTGAGGGGGAGATTGTTGAATTGGTGTTCATCACCTTCTTCGGGACTCGCGACATGGTCTAATAGCCTCCCGTGGATTCATTAACTCTGGCGGTGATGAGTTTACCAATCACCCGTGGGTTTTGGTCTAATGACAACCATACATGCCGCTAAAACAAGCATTTGATGTCTATTAAATATTTTCCATTCGCTGTCTGTTAAATATTTTCCAACAATCTCCCCCTTTGGCATTGATGGCAACACAAGCACCCACATGCATTCAGACTTGACTCTAGTAGGAGAGGGGAGAGTGGAAATCCATAATGGCAGTTTTGAGAATGTTTTACATGTTCCAAAACTTTCTATGAATCTTCTCTCAGTTTATTAGATCACTCAGAAAGGTAAAAAGGTTGAATTTACATCAGATTCAGTTTCAGTAATTGGCATGCATGATAATTCCATCATTGGAATTGGTGAGGTGGATCACAAGTCAAGGTTGTATAAATTCACTAAGTTTTCTGACGATGACTCCTCTATTCTACTTACACATAAGGATATTACTTTGCATGCACCTCTAGTGAAACATGCATATACTCTTGTGCTTCAATCAGTTTCAGACATCAAAGATGACTCCATACACTCAGATTTTGTACATGGAAATAAGCAAGTAGTACATTCATATAAGAAACCAACAATGAAGTTTCAACATATGCCCAATAAGGAACATACCACACTTTAGCCAACAAGAAACCTTGCAGGGAATCCATTGGATTTTAGGAGGATTCGATATCAGCATGAGTCTTCTCATGTATTTTCATCTTCAGAACCTATGATGCCCATGCATTGCTATATGGTTTAGTCTACTGATCCGCAGACCTATAATAAGGTTGTGGGAAATAAATTATGGAAAGAAGCCATGCAAGAGGAGAATGACTCTATCCTAGAGAATCAGACTTGGGATCTGGTTCCACTTCCACCATAAATGAATATTTTTAGGTGTAGATGGGTCCATAAGATCAAGAGGTACAAGGCCCAACAGGTTGCCAAAGGACTTCATCAGATCCATAAATATTTATACATCTTCACGAAGAATTTCAGTGAGAAAAAGTTTTAGACTTTGTGGGATTGTCTTGTAGTGAAGAACACAGTTTCCTAGTAGCTGCCATTTCTTCTTTTGATACATTATCTTTTGAGGGGGGGTTTTGTTTCCATGTGGTTTTACCTCTTTCTTCATTTTTATCCAGTGTTCATTAGTTGCATTGTACATGAGTACCTAATATGGCCTAGTTGACGGGACTCATTTTTTACTCCATAGTGATGTTCATGGGGGGTGTTGGAGAAATTTATATTTTCGATACACTAGTTCAGTGGGAGTTAATTGATTAGTTTTATTTTAGAATTTCTAATCTTAGACCATCACTATTATGCATCCATTCCTAATTATAGTATGTCATTGCCTATATGAGTAAAGATCACTCACTCATTGATAAGATCATAATATGCATTGATTCTCATTCTCCATTGTGTATCTCTCTTCCGTTTCTTGATAAGATTTGTTTGTGTATGCTTTAGCTAGGTCTCCTGTGTAGTTTTCCATGAAACACTGACAATGTGAGTGTCTATTTTTTTGTGTACATCATATCCAAAAAAAATCCAAAAAAACTTTTCTTTTTAGGATTTCACTATGAGTGCTGACCTTGGAATCTAGTTTACGTGTGTTGACATGATTCTAGGGATGTTTTTAATATGGGGACATACATTGAAATTGAGGTACGTGTCTCTAAAATGGAATTTAGGGATAGGTTTTTCCCTGCATTTTCATCTTTGCATTATTAACCATCCATATTTCTAGCACTATACCTTAGGTCCCCACCATTTGTTTTGTTTTAATGGTCTCACTTTATTAGTATTGTTGTCTCACTTCTTATTGTTGCTACATCACCATTCTCTTCCATTTCTTATTGCATCACAGATATGCTTGACCACTAGCCACTTACTTTCTTCCATTTTCAACATCCCTGGTTGAGAACTGTTGTTATAAGTGATCATCATTTTCAATGTATTTTACAGTCCATTGCTTCAGACACATTCCATGCATATAAAAATTCATCACATACCACTTGTTCTCTCCATCTGAGCTTACTATTATCCCTTTTTCATGCTCAGAAACCCACCATGACATAGGTACACCCTGTAGTCTCCTTTAAACTTTTTTTGGACTCCCTAAACATGAAAAAATTCCTGAGTAAACTTGTTTCCATTCACACTCATTAATTGGATTTGAAAGGATGTCTATTCGATGTATGTTTAACCATTTTTTTGGACCGGATGGAATAATTATAAGAAAGGAATACTCTAGTCAACAATGGCTAAAAGAGTTCTCCCTTGTATTTTTTTATAATTTTTCAGGCTTGAGAGTAAAATTACAAAAAAAGACTACATTTGGAGTCTTCTTTGTCCTTTCAGACTCTCTAAATATGAAATGACACATGGGAATTTACTTTCTTGGGCTTGTTAAATCCATGAGATTGTATATGGAGTTTTCTCTCAGATCTTTGTAGACTCCTTAAATATTGAAAAGATCGTTGAGCACCATTCTCCACTTCGGGCTCGAGAATTAAATCCACGAGTGAGAATATTGAGCAAACTTTTATTTTCTTTCATCCTCATTTCAAACATGAAAGAGAGAAAAAGAGTGGGAGGTTTTACATCTAGTCATCTTCACAAATGGAAGTTCTCCATCGAGTCTCCCTTGAACAATGCACATGTTTTATATGTCCATGTACAACATTTGGGTTATCCATTGTCTCTCAGTCATTACCATATCCATGAGTTCTTCGACTCCACCAACTAGTTACTCTTCGAGTCATCCATGGAATGTTTTTTGGTCCTTATCGAGTCAATGCTACCAAGTCAAGTCATTTGTCATGCTAATTTGTTCAAGGGAAGTTAGCCCGTGTCAACCAGTTTCAGTCCTTTAGCCCATTCATCTCAACCATCCCTGTGTTGTGCTCTACCATTACACTCTTTACACCATATACCTTTATATGTTTCATGTCAATTGATGGGGGATACATCAACGCCCTCCTTCAATGGATTTCATCCTATCAACTTCAAATCATTATCCAGGTTTGAAATCTAGAAACCAGTTAGTACCCTGGGATTTGTAGACATCAGTGACAAATTCCCTTGCATTTCAACAATGGTTTTACATCATTGTCTCTTGTTGAATGAATCTATGTGTTCGACTTCAACTCATTTATTCACACTCGCTATATTGTACTAGGTATATTGGGGTCCACCATCATCATCAATGGGTTCCCTCGTGTCTATTAACCGTATACATCAACGATCGGTAATCATACGATTTCTACCATGCTCGACCTCAACTCATTTATTCACATGTTGTAGATTCATAGCATTCCATTTTGGGACAAAGACCTTGGGCTAGTACCACTACATTCCTTGATGGTATTCCCTCCTAAGTTACGATGGAATTATTCATGAGTACTTCAAGTACTACTCGAGCATCGAGTCATCTCACATATTTGTATACTGTGACATAGATCCACATTTGTACTTGGTCCTGTCTATGTCTTCACCTGTGACATGGATCCACAATGTATTTTTTTTGTGGCCATGATATAATTATATGTTTCATGCATGGATCCACAATGTACTATTTTGGAGGTTATGCTTAGTTTTTGTTATTGAGCATGGGTATTCCCACCTTGGTTATTTTATTATTATGTTGGAATGATAATGGTTTATTTCCATGTTCCTTCGCTCAAATATTTGTGATTTTGTTTGTAAAGTATTTTAGCCATCAGACACCTCTTTTGACCTCACACTTTAGGGGGAATATATTATACAATTATTTTCCACATGATAACTTGATGGAAAACATATAGATGTTAGCAGTATGAAACATTGAATCATACCACTTGTCCCCTGAGTTTTCAGTCCCTTTTTGGTTGGTCGATGTTTATCCCTTTACAACCCGTGACCAAAAAGTGATGGTGTCTCCTTTCCCTCTTTCAAAGGGAAAATTATCACTCCCTACAAGAATGTAGGGCATGACTAGGTCTATTACTCCCTATTTAGGATTAGTTTTCAAGAGATGAGATTAAACCTTGGATTTTTCATGGTTTGACCTCGAGAAGCTTGTTATCTTGAGAATATAGATCCTATCTATATTAACCTTTTATATTATCTTTATTATCCTATATATTGAGGGTCTCATGCAAAAGAGGGAGAGAAAGGAAAAAACAAACTTTCACTGGCAGTTTGATTACAGAGCTTGGGAAACGACTGCATCAACTTCATTTATTGTAAGTTGTAAACCATTTGTCCATTAATAGAAGATGTACAAGATTTTCCTCCTTACTTGATTGTATGTAATTGTTATAATATGTGTACATAATTGATATTTTTATGTTATGTCACTAGAACTATCATCCATTTATACATGATTCATTTGATCTTGTTAAAGGTTTATTCATATCTCTATGTGTGAATATCCATGTTGGTAAGAGTGAAGGGAATATTCAAGGAAGATAACAACTAAGGAGCGTGCAGGGACAATTGTCTGATTACCGAGTTAACTTTTCATTCCATCAACTCGTAGATCCTTTTCGTTTATAAATTAGGTCTAGGAAAATCTATTTATTACATCTCTATTCTATATTAGATCTAGGAAGAACCTAAGGGAGGTAACTCCTGTAGGGTTAATTTACCATACAAAAAAAGGGATATCTCCTCCTCCCCAATTTAAGTCTGAATTTTTGACTGTTACTTATCCTTTAGAGCCTGTTGCTCCTCATCCTCTATCGTCATTGATGACTCTTGATATCTCCTAGATGCCAATTTCTACAAGAAATTAACATCTATGGTCACAACTATATTCCTCTATGTTGGAATGAAGATCTTGTAATCCTTTGAGGTATCATTGTACCCCACAAATATACCCTTTTATCCTGAAGGCTCCAGATTTGTTCTCTTTTACATAGGCACATGGATCTAGACTGTGTTAACACTTGGAAATTTCTTTGGGCTGTATCAAAGAAAACCCCGAGGTAACTTCTTCAACCAAATTTAGATTGTATTATGACCTATACAACCAAAAAGGGCTCTCTTAGATGTCTAATGATTGGTAATAACTCAAAGGATTCATTAGTAAATGCACAGAGGTCAGCTTTTTCAATAGGACAAGTTTGTTTTTGTTTTTGAAAGGGTTGGTAGGACAAAGAAGGAAAAGGTACCATTGGTCAATGGAGTCAAGGCGAATTTCAATGTTTTTACAGACAACGACTGGTTGGTTTCTTTTTGCATATTTGAGGCTAAATAGGTGTTATGCTCAGCAAATAAATGATATGAAATGGGAGATGGAAAGGAGAAGAAATCCCACTACACTACATGAATCAATCAGTGGATGAATCTCCAGTGAAACTTTAGAAGAAAGGACACAAATATTAATTACTAAACATAGCATCAAATGAAGATGAATTTTATAAAAGTAACCATTAACACATAACAAGCATCATCAGTGTGAAATGAGAATCAAACATTGATGAATTCCTACCACTCACTCTCAGACAATTCTAGAAGAAAAACATAATCATGGAAATGATATACAAGAAACACATACTGAACATAAACACCGTGATGAATCTCAAATTTTAGAAAAAGGAAACTTTTGCATCAAATTCAAAGAAATAAACAAGTCTTTTTCCCCCAGGGTCCCCTCCTTTCTACCCTTGTACCATGAAATATATCACACGATAGGCCCTTTTTAAGTTCACCATTTCGAAATCCAAACCCTTTTCCAAAATATAAACAATTACAAACAAAAAATGACACGTTTTCACTGTTTTTCTTCTTTTCAGGAGGTGAAACTATAAAAAATAGGCTTCAAAATTCCACTTGTAATTCTCAAATTGTAACATTTATGTAACATATGAGAACGGGTTTTGTAGGTAAGCTCATTCACAGAAAAACCTCTCTTGGTTTCTTGAAATTTATCTCTAATTGGACAGAATACATGTCGCAAAAACATGTCTGAAACAAGAAATCATGAAAAATGAAAAATAAGGCTCAAATATTCCTTCGAATCTCCCAAAATATGAAACATTTTTGAAATCTGAGAAAGGTATTATCTGGTTTTTCCTTGACAAAAAAATCTCAGGGATTTTCAAAATTCCTCTCCAATTGGTCAGAAAGTGATCATGAAGTCAACCACTAAAACAGTCATTTGTGTAGCACATGCTGTAGCCTGTGCATAGGAAAACTCTCTGCATGAAAAAACTCCGTGCACGAACAAACCTCTATGTGATAAAACACCTTGTGTGGAAAAACCCTCTATGTAGAAAAATCCCCTACGTTCTACGCGACAACACTCTCTGTGCAGCAAAATCCTCTGCGCAACAACATGCCCTGTGCAACAAAACTCTGTACATGGAAAACTCCTTTGTGCAACAAAATCCCCTGCACGACAAAACGCTTTGCATGGAAAAATCCTCTGCGTGGAAAAATTCTCTGCGCAACAACATCCTCTGCGCGACCAAATCCTTTGTGTGACAACATCCTCTATGCGGTGAAATTCTCTGCATAGTGCGTAGCAAATGAAAGCATCAAAAGCCTTTGTGCAACGAACTTGCACAACGAGTATTATTTTGAAGTTTGCAACGATATCAATGAAATGGAGTGTCATGATTGTTCCTTATCTAACCTCATGAAAGGTGATGATGAACCATAATACCTTTTGGCATGATATTCACCTTAACCTATGACTCATCTAGGAATGCCTTGTTTTTCCCAAGATCATGTCATGACTTTGAAAACTTTGGAAAAACCTCTAACTCTAGCTATGAAAATCATGGTGCTAACAACTGGCTCCAATGGGGATGCTATCCTCCCAGTGAGGTAGAAAATAACTCATATACCTTGTGCCTATCCATTGGGATGCTCCCAAACTCAACTTTCCAACTGTAACTTGTAACCTGCTTCACCACCAACTTATTATACAACTAAACTAAACCCAAACTGAAAATACAAACTGAAAAATGATGAAAGAAATGGTTTCCATGATGAGCTTATTCACACCTACCTACACTAATCTAATATCTGAGCTATTGGATTAGGTAAAATGAAAAATCCAGTGCAACCATGCAAGTGTATTGTCCATGGGTTGAATTCCTTGTGTATATTTGATCAGTATTGAAAGGGAAAAGCCTCTCAATGGAAACTCATCAAATTCAATATTGACCAAATTTAAAAACTTAGGTCCATTTGTTGTTTCCAAACATGCTGCAAAAGGATCTTGAAAAGAAATCAAATTGATTTCAGGATACTGCACATGATTGTCATCTTTGTTAGAAAAATAGGACCGTGGAGTAACAAAATAAAACAAATGTGGAAACAAAACATAGAAGGTACAAAATACAATAGAGACACAGATTTACATGGTTCACCCAGTGTGGGCTACGTCCACCAGAGAAATTGCCAGAACCTTCCTTTATTATTATCTAGCATATGAAGGGATACAACCTACAACAAACCCGTTGTAACTTCCTCTTCTTTCTCTCAGAGTCTCCTATCTCAGAATACAATATTCACGCATCAACCATAGCCACAATACATTTCCCTCATAAAAGAGGGTTTCCATCTATGGCAAAAAACCCTAACATAATCTCTACCATTAGATCTACGACCTTATAATGAATGGTCCAGATTTAAAATGGGATTACAATATACATTTACAAGGCAATTTTTCCTTTGGGGGCTTCGCCCCCAAACCCCTGCTGGGGGCCCTCTTTCCCCCAGACCCCCCCCTGCACTCCCCTGTGTGGAAGAGTGTACATACTTCTGGGGTGTAAATAATTCATGGGGTATAAACACAGCTAAACGTAAAATACCTCTGAATCAAGAAGATAATCAGGCTCCGCAACCAACGATACTATATCAGCCCTCCAAATACATTTCTGCTTCCATAAATCTCAAACTGATGGCTGTCATGAAAGGGTTGAAGATATGTATTAAATTGTTGCAATGAAACCCTTGATGGAAATAAGGACATGTCTGATTTGGACAACAACTCATTATCATCTACATTTTCAGATTCATCTTCGATCAATGGCTGCAATTTCTTGTCAATGTGTTCCAGTGAATCAATGTGATTTTGCATCAACACACATTCCTCTGCTTCAGTGATGATCTTAAAACTTTCTTTCAACAATTTAAATGAAGAAAAACATAAAGGTAAAGAATTTCCTTTAATTGATTTGATACTTTCTTCATATTCTTGTTTGTAACTTGTATATGTAGGTTGATTTCTCTCATTACACTGCTGAAAAGGAACATTTTCTGATAGAGAAAATGCAACTGGTTGTTCTAGAAGGTCAACATCATAATCATAATCATATTCATCATATATAGGTAAGTCAACAACATCTGCAATGTCATCTAATAGGGAAAATATTGGGACATCAACCTTCTCTTCAACAAGTTGATTTGCAAATTCATTTTCTTGACTGTCTACAAATGAATACATAAAACAATCATCCCCATGCTTATCATGAGATGGATTAGATGCTAAATTAGCAACTTCTTTTTCAATAAGTGGAATATAATCCTTTGCAAAATCATCAACATTTAAAACTTCAAGAGAACATATGATATTATTAACCCTTTGCTCAAGATTCAAATCATCTTTTTTTTGTTCATATTCATTGTCATTTTATTTAGCATCCAACTCCTCATTTCAAATATGTTTACATGCTTGAATATTGTTTTTAATCTCTTGAGCATCATTAAACATTTGTTGTAAGGACTTAGATCTTCTTTCCATCAGAAGGAAATACAAATATGGATGAAAGGTTGTTGCATAATGGAGCATGGAAGTGTTATCACATGAAGTTGTCATGGGTAAAATTTATCCTTAGGTTTTAATTTTTACCCATTAATATATTTAAGTTTGTTTTTTATTTTCTCTTTATGATTTTCTTAGGATAATTTAAACAAATAAAGGGTTGGAACATGAATTACATATTTGACCCACACCTATGGTTTATACCCTAGGTTCTCTTTATAGTTTACATCCTTGAATCATTACTTGATTTGACAGCTAGCACTATCAACCCCGCGACTCCACAAACCTGCCAAGTCACTCCATCGATTCATATGATTGAACCTCTCCACTGTGTCCCTTTACTCATTAGGGAGTCAAATTAAACCTTGAGAAGTATGCTGCCAACTCACTAGTTGTTTTCATAGTGCATCTTTTTACACTCTCCCTCTTTACCATAATTCAAAATTTTGAATATGATGTCATGCCTTTTCATTTTTTTCAGAACCCTTGTCCTCAAAAGGATTACTGTGATTTGGTCATTTATGAAGTTTTAACTATTTATCAAATTTGAAATCCTGCTCCTAGCTCGGCGCTGTAGAATCTACTAGTTCAGACAACATTGTGGACTATGCTACAAACCAGCCGAACGAGGTGTATTGGAGACTAAGGTGGTTGAAAATGACTCTAGGATTTATGAAGATCATCAATAATCAAGTTTCAGTGTCCATGTACTTCTTGAGCCATCCGAGCTTTGTTGAATATCAATTGAAGGTTTTGTTTATCTTTTTGTAGCACCTAGCTCTTCCAACTATGATTTCTTCCACCTACCATCCCTTTTACCTATACCATCATAGACCTCTTATCCATTCGCATACTGTCAGTTTCCTCCACTGAAATTGAGTCAATTCACTATAAGAGCTTTTATGCCCATTTATTTCTCTTGGATCTTGATGTCTATGCTATGCTATAGAAACTGCTGCAAAACTACGCTACAGATCCCCCGTTTCATCGTTTCAATTTATGTGTCAACCCAGTGCCATATTTTTTTCTCACAAATCCAACATTAGCTCTTTTCATTCACTGTGTCATTCTATATTTTCATCTCAAAGTCTATTTGAAGTGAAAAGTTTAGGATCCCTTGCCTTTTAAAATGGTGATGAAACTGTATGGCGGCCTTGTGTTACCTTAAACTTTGACAGTGTAGTCTCCCTGCATATCATTTATCAGAGGATATTTCCCCCCCATTTTCAGACATCAAACCAGTCTCTTATTAGTTTAGAAGTGTATTGGAGGAAAGCCTTGAAAGACCAAATAAGGATCACCTTTCAAAACTCAAATACTTTTATCTCTGTTTGGTTTCCTTACCTCTCATAACATTTAGTGCTTGACCTCCTTCTTCTATCAATGGATACACCCCAATAGAATAAGTCTCAAAAAGATGGGAGTGTACTTAAGACTGAGCCTTCTGACATGCACCTATTTGATGTTGGGCCTATGATCAGGGAGGTCTTACAAAGGGTTGTTTGCCTATATTTCTATCAAAACATGCAGAGGGGACACACTGAAGTAGCAAGGGATTTTTCTTTAAACTTTTATGTCACTAAGACAAGGGTAGGAACCCTTTATTTGGAGGTATTTGAGGCCACCATTGCAGTAGACACTGAGATACCCAACACTTATGAAAGGTGGTTCAAATCTATGACTCTCAATGCATCATTTTCCAATGATTTCCTCAATCCATATCATCAAAAAGATAATTTGTCCAAGGGAGTGCCTAGGAGACACTTAGTTGAGGGTTTTGACAAAATGTTGAAAGTTATCCAGAGGTATTTTACATGTAAGGGAAGATTCAACATGATATACCAGTATCACATTAGACTCTTGCTACACTTCACATGCAAGGATTTGATGAATATCCCTTTATATATGTTAGCACAAGAATTTTCATCTACAAAATTGGTGTAAGACATTAGTCAAATCTATTCCTGGAAAGTCACTGCCAAAAGTGCTACCAAAATCTCCTAAAACTGGTGAAATTATGGTGCTGTGAATTCCACATAGCGCTACCAAATCTGAAGACTTTGAGAAGCATGGATGCAATTTTTTTTTTGTTGAATAAAGTCCTGAGGGACCAATATCCAATATTGCCATCTATCAACACCTGCATCAACAACAACACATGTTAGCAGTTAGTCACACAAGTCAACGCTCAAAGGAATTGATAGATCCATGGTAGAAATCCCACGAGGAGGGGCCAAAAACACTAGTGTGCTATGAAATAAGAGGTGCACTATGAAATTGCACACATATACACAGGTATTCTCTACCAAAATTTTAACAAAGAGTGAATTACACAGGTCAGGGATACCAAATTTGCTAAGTTATTTTGCAAGGAAACTTCTACAAGTTTTGAGTGACTAACATAAAACTTGTACTATCAACAAATGGGAAGGAATTTTTGAAACCTGGAGGAGGATTTTGTTCATCACAAAACAAGTAACAAAACAATCTCTCAATTTTTTAAAATATGTTATGTTTAGACAGATATTAGACATAGAAGTGGCACTGCAAAATGTGTTGCGGAAACTCTGTTCTAGATT
This sequence comes from Picea engelmannii, assembly GCA_009831015.1. NCBI lineage: Eukaryota > Viridiplantae > Streptophyta > Pinopsida > Pinales > Pinaceae > Picea > Picea engelmannii. The sequence goes on along the minus strand of ML786801.1, from coordinate 267,553 downwards.
GTTGAAATGATATTTTTGACCAGTTGACTTCCAGGATCATTTCCGGGTGAACCAGGATGAATTTTTAAAAATGAAGGAGGTTATTGTCAAGCATAGACCCATGAACATTAAAATATTTCATTTTTCACATAGGTGTCATGGATTGGGAGATTCAAAAGAATCTTTGATCCCTATGTTTTCAGTTTTCGTGATTTCCTGTTTGAGATATGTTTTTGTGACACATGTTGTGGCCAACTGGAGATGAATTAAAAGAAAGTGAGAGAGGTTTTTATTCATAATGAGCTTATATACAAAACCCGTTCTCATATTTTACACAACTATTATTTTTTGAGAATTAAAATAGGCATTTGGAAGCCTATTTTTCAGAATTTTACCTCTTGAAAAGCAGAAAATTAGTTAAAACGTGTCATTTTTTGTTTGTGGTTGTTTATATTTTGGGAAAGGTGTTAGAGTTCGAATGAGTGAGATGGAAAGGACCTATATGCATATATATTCATTGTACAAGAGGGTAGGGGGTTTGTATTCATTAGCAAGAGAGATGAGAGAGTTGTAGTAGTGTTGGCAGCCAATTCACATTTCTTTTATTGTCTTATAAGCTGCCTACACCAATGTTTTGCAAACATTAGTTGTTCGTCGCAATCTTCAAATCATGACAGTTTTATTTTTTGCGACACTTCCACATTTGCCTTCGTTTTTTTTTCACGACTGTAAGTGTGAAAACTTAGTCTTTCGAAGTCACATTGAAGTCATTATTTGAACTGTCATGATCCTTCTTGTCAATATGTCCATTGTGCTTACCTTTTAATTATCATTATCCAATTGGCAAGATCCTTTGATCAGTACCCATGCTTCGATTGATTTTGTGACTTGGTTTTCATTGAATTTGTAATACATTGGCATTTGGATTTATATGTTATTTGAACTACTTGACCTTTGGTTTCATGAAAATACATAGGGGTTATGATTAAATCCTTCATATATATCTTTTAATATGACACCTATGTTCGTGTTTTCATAACTGTTGGCATGTTGATTATATGAACACCCATTGATACATTGGTTAAACTATTGATGTGAGCTGTTACAATACATTAGCGCATGGTTAAACATTTGGTATTGGTTTCAAATCATATGTTGATGGTTTAAAACTATGGCACAACGTTGATTGCGCACATTGGTTTATACACTTACCATTGGTTTCATTGGTTGGGCGAATGACATGATTGTTGAACTATACCATAATGAGGTTGAACAACTATAAACACCGACGGTGATACTATTGGCATCAAATATTTTGCATGGTAGGGATAAGCTCCACCACCTTCGTACGCTAACATTTATGCCTAGCCCTTATCCTCGTTCACCTCTGTTAGCTCGAATAACCCTTCGTGCATTTTGCTCCTGTGTGTGCTATGATCCAAACCCTGGATTTACCATGTGCTCGGCTCCATGGCACAAGTCGTGCGAATCGAGCCAAATGACAGCCAAGCCTTACTGTTATTTGACAATGCCCGCAAAGACTTGGAGGAAAACGGGTGGCTCACCTTTGTACAACGATTTGAGGGTTTTAATTTAGTTGTGGCACAACAGTTCGCCATGACTTTCGACGGCTGTAGAGCCAAGGTGGGCAACATATAGTTGGAAATCGATGAGAAGTTTATTATTTCTATTACGGGGTTACCTGCCATAGGCCAACGTTGGTTCAAAAATTTGAAAGTGGAAGAGGTTCCATGGACACTACTGTTCATCTCCCGAAAGGTCACCTCTTGTGAAAGACGTATGCCCATATCTATGCTCAAACCACGATGGAATGACCTTTTCTTAATAGTCAAGCAATTCGTGACCTGTGAAGGTCAATATGGACTCGTGTTTCTCTACCACCTGCATTTGTTAATGAATTTTATGGGATACCCGTTGAATATGCCCTTTTACTTCCATCATAGCCTATATAAAATGTCGAAAAGGTTTAAAAGGGAAAAGGATGACAATAGCCTGTTCCACCATGGACTTATTAAACTTATCATTTTTTATCATTTGAGTTTACATGGTGATAGCTGGAGATCTTTCATCGCTCGAAATGGTTTTGATGACACAGACCCTGTCTAGGTTGACAAGCCTGTGGTGAATGAAACCAAGGTCGGGCCATCCATGCCCTTCCATATCCTATTTCCCTCTCCTAAGCCTTTGATCGACCCTGCTATTGACTTACTAGACGTTGGAACTGAGAAGGCCGAGGATATAAAGAGACCCGTGAGAAAAAAGGCTAAGGCAAACCCTACTGCTAATGCCAAGGGTAAAAAGAATGCTCGACTTATTTCGAGAATGGACAGGAACAAACCTAAACCCTATGCTGAGTCAAAGCCTATAATCCTTAGTGAGGATTCAGATACTGACATTGAACGTTTTTTATCCAGTGAGTACCCTTACTCACAGGGTTTATGCCCTGAACCACCTTATGATTTCATGTTGAATCTTCCCCCTTGCCTAAAGAGTAATCCTAACTACCCTGGGATTAAATTGCCTAACGAAACCCTCAACAATATGATGAAACCCTCACCTGCACTTTCAAAGCCCACACAGTCGTCCTATGACCAGTGTGATTTGTGGTTGGAATGATACTACATCGACGTTCCTTTACTCCAATAAAAAATTCAATCGCTGGAAAGTCAAGTTGCAGTGTTGACCAACCAAAGAGACAAACTCCAAGCAACTGATAAGAAGCAGAAGACAACTGGCTCCATCATTTTCAAGAATGTTGAATCACCCACAGCCGTTATCAATTCCAAATTGTTGTGATCAAGCCATCTGCTCGTCATACAGGTATGATTTTTGAAATTGTTCTAGTTGTGTGAATAATCAGGGTTGATATAGTGATTGGAATTTGGTCTCTGAATAGCTCTATTTACATTTTGAAATGAATCTGTCATAATGTGTTCATCCTGTATATTTTTTCTTTGCTAAAAATAAATGGAATTTCGTTTTGAATACGTGATTTGATCATTCCTAGTTTAGCCATTGATAGTTTTTTATTGGATTTGAATGGTTTTTGTTTGGATTTGATTTGGTTGTTTGTCTGATTGAGTCAACGAAACTGACAGTTTTCTTTCGATTGAATTCATTTTGTATCCAATTTAAACAGGAAGTTTCTCATGCTCAATTTAGAATACGATCGTGATTTGATTTCCTTATGGTTAGTATGTGGTGATCGTCGAATGATTTCATGAGTTTGGTTGTTACATATGCTATGTTATATAATCTTCAAAGCTGAAGTACAAATCTGATCGTTTACAATTTGGGAATAATGACTCTGTTTTCACGGAAACAATGCTTTCATTTAAAAACCTGTGAAAACAATATTCACGCCCGAATCATGGAAGGTTTTTGATTAGCTATGACTATGTTAAATTCTCGCTGTTTGATCCGCTTGATTGGGTTGCTGTTTATTTTCAGTCAGTTTGATCATTTTCATGAGCTGGATTCGCATCGTAAAAGCTGCTCTGTTTGATTTTAATTTGCAAAATGAATTGATTGATTTTGTTATTACTATCGAATCCAGTTATAATTTGTTTAAAAGAAATGATTTTGATCAAGGTAAATCGATCTTGTCGACCCATTTGGCTAATAACAAATGATCGGATATCTATTACGAACTCTGTTATTAATTGATTGATCCTGTTATGATTTCGTTTGTGGATAGTTACGAGTCAGTTATGGTTTAACTCGCTCACGGCCTAGATCGTATGACAATACATTTATAATGATTTGAAAAGTGATCTTGTTTGGGTTCAATCGTATCTCCTGTTGCTAAGGGAGCATAACGATCGCCTGTGATTTGTTTTGATTATATCAGTTTCAAATTGGATATGAAACAATTTCAAAACTGTTTGATTATGATTCTGTCTACTCGACTCTTAGAAACAAACGAAACAGAGTACACCTATCTTTGTATTCGGTTGATTGATTTTGATCCTGTTTGACTTCGAATGGTATAACATTTTCAAATTGAATGATTCGTTTTCAAATAGCTATTGGATGTTAATTGAATTTGATTCTTAAAAAGATTTTCAATCGATTTTAATGCTGATTCTGTGTCTTATTTAGACCAGCTACAGAATCGCAAGATTCTGTAGCTAGTCTATAGGATTAGATTTTTATCATTTTATTAATAAAAAATCCTTCTAACTTGTTCATTTTTGGTCCTTTTCAGGTAAATTCGAATTGCATGGGACATATTGGACAAGCTAGGGGAATATTTGTGTGTTTTAGTTTTATTTTAGGTTCCGAGTTTAGTTAAACTTGGGATATCTGCCCAGATTTATGTAAACAGTTTTGATAACTTCCACAGGGAGGTTTTACCCTGTGGAAAACTTATAAATACTTATTATTTTCGTAATAAGGATCATCCTCACTTGTGGGAGAACCAGGCCATGGATTCCTAATACAAACTGAGACAGAAGTTGATGTTCTGATACAACTTTCGCTTTTCATAATATCAATCTTTTGTTTCAAGTTTATGCATGTCATTAGCAATTGATTATAGACTACTTTTTCTATCATGGTCTTTTGCAGAATGATGTGATTTAATTAATATGATTCATGTCTAATTTCTTTCAATACTTAAAAATACAACAATTTCTCTATTCAGTTAATGAATGATAGAGTTCTCTTCTCCATCAATTGGATTAATTCGTATAAGTCTTTGCATACAGGTTTATATAATTGTAGAGATTTATAAATCATATGATTGTTGTGATTTTTATGTCTTGTTTGTCCTGTAAACAAACTTGAAGAGCACTGTAGCTATCATTTACGAGAAGCTCCTGGATAACTTGGTGTGGGTTTCCTCCCTCCGATTAGCTAAGACAATCATCATACACAGGGCAAATCTGGAGCAATTCTCCAGGTCAGTTTGTGATTTATTTTCGTTAATTTCTTTAGTATATTATTGGTATTTTAGTTAGATATATTTGTAGTTTAGATTAGTGATTTAGTTTAGTTAGATTTATGTTTTATTTCTGTTCATAAAATTATAAAATCAACAAAAGCATCTTTCTCTGTCTTAGGGCAGAATATTAATGAGTTTTTCAGGTTTTATTTAAATCTGTAAATTGTAGATATTGTACATTTTGTGATTAAACTATGTTTCAGTTAGTAGCTAGATAGTTAATTAGTTAGAGTTAGAATAGTAGTAGTTAGTAGATTGTATATATAGAATAGTTAGATTAGTTTGTTTTAATAATTAGTTTTAGTTTATTTTGTTTAATAGTTAGTTGTAATTAGATTAGTTTAGTTTGTTTTATTTAGTTTTAGTTAGATTAGTTATTGTAGATTAGTTTTCTTTTTTTTTTCTTAGTACCTTAGATCGGCTAACGGAGCCGCTAAACCCGTCAGGGTGGTTCATCCCAAATGGCTTGGGTTATTAGACAACCCCAGACCGGTTCCACTCTCTCAGTTGACGGACGATCGATTTCGCCTGTCAACAAATGGCGCTAGAAGGAGGGCCTAAAATTAATTAATGGCACGAGGTGGTTGCAAGACTCCTCCACCACCTAATCGCTCACCTATAGTGACTAGATGCCATTCAAACGATAATATTCCCCTTCAAGCAACAACTACTTCAACAGACGATCTGCTGATCATAGTTGAGCCAACAACCCCTAATCCTACAGGTGGTGACATACAAGAGATTGTCTGCCAATCTCTTATAAAAACACATAGTGCCTTAGCTCGTTTGAGGCAACCAAACCATCCGTGGCGTCAACCTTTGGACTTCTCTGATACCAGGGAACAATTAGGTGACACTAACCTCACTGTGAATCCTTCAGATCCAATCTTAAATCCTTTTGCATGAGGATCTGGGATACCCCCTTCACCACCTCCATCATCTCCTTCCTCTTCTAGAGGAGATTCCTCTGACGAAGGCAATTCCCCTTCTCAGCCTTCCACACCCACTACCCCGATGGCAAATCAGAACAACCCTGCTAGACCTTGGCTTGACCAGGATGTCGTAGTTGTACCTGGAGGTCAACACCCTTTACCTAAGCACCCGGAGAAATGGATTCCCAAGTTTGACCCTGATTCAAAATAGATCGTTGAAGATCAAATTAAGAAGTTTATGTTAGCCATAAGACTCTGCAATGTCGAACATGAAGACGTTGTATGTAGGTTGTTCCCGTATACTTTTGAGGGTAATGCATCCACATGGTACTTTTCTCAGCAACCCCATACCATCGCGTCTTGGGAAAAGTTTGAGTCATGCTTTTTGGAAAAATTCGGAGATGGTAAACCTCCGAAAGTCCTAGTCATGGATCTTTCTAGCTTAAGAATGAACCCAAAAGAAAAGTTAAAGATTTTAATCAAAGATTCTTAACACTTACCGAATCCCTATGGATTCTATGCCTGCTGAGAGTCTAATAATAGCTTACTACACTAAAGATTTTCATCAAAGTATAACTATTTGGGTTAAACGATCTAAGAAAGCCACGTTGTTAGAAGCCTTCGAGGAGGCCAGCCAGATTGAAAAATACATACTCAGTCTTAAGGACTCTACTAGCAACGAAACTGAGACTAGTTCTTCTTCCAACAAGAAGATCGAAATCCTCCCCAGACCCACTCAAAGTAAAACACAACCTGAAAACTCTGATTTGGAAAACTTAACTAAAGTTGTTCAAAAACTGTCAAATCAAGTTATATACTTGAAGAGGTCGATCGAAGAAGCTTCCTCGAGCAAAGGACCTTACAAACCCCCGTTCTGGAGGCCTTTTCCTACCAACTGACCTAATTCAACCACTGAAGGCCTAAATCTAGAAAGTCTGCAATGTGCCCTTCAAACAATTCTAGAAGCACACGATAGCTTGATGCCTCCTGAGATTCCTGAGGAGGTAGTTGAACAAAAGACAGTCCAAGAAGAAGAGTCTTCTCCAAACATTTTTGGACACTTCTCGGTTAACATCTTTCAAGCTAACTTCGAGACAGTTCATCCTTATAATACTAGGAGTAAGACAACCAACAAACCTTCTTCTGAAAACACTACAACTTCGCCTCCAAAGCAGTCTAAATCAATTGAGACTAAACAGAGTAATGTAAACCCCAACTTAGATTATGATGTTGTTGAAGATCTTAAAAAGTTAAGGGATAATCTTTCTATTTATGAGTTATTGAAATTCCCATTTCTGCTTAAAAAAATGCTACAAAATATCGCGGAGAATGGCAAAAAAGGTAATTCTAATGGTAACAAGGTTGTGCAGAACAAATTTCTCCAGAAGACTTCCACTAAAAAAAATCATGATCCTCAAGATAAAGGAAGCCTTCCTGTAAGTAATGTAAATAATGTAAATAATGTAGATAAAGTAGTTGTAGAAACTGCGAGTAAAAAGCCACAAGCTACTACTCTTAGTACTCGCAAAAATGTACCTCCGTTTTTATTAACTTTCGAGATCATTAATAGAAACGTACACAATTGTATGGTAGACTCAGGAGCGTCATCCAATGTGATGCCTTGGTCTATTTGCCAGAAGATTAATGCTGAAGTTAAACCATCGACTTTAAAAATCATACAACTTGATCGGACAAATGTCAAAGTTATAGGTGAACTAAAGAATGTGCTTATTAGATTATCGTCTAACCCCAAGGTTCATCAAGTTATTGATATAATTGTTGTGGATATTCTGGAAGTGTATGGTATGTTTTTAAGCAGGGACTGGTCAGAGCAGCTACATGGTTATTTCGCAACATACTGGTCTCATCTATGGCTTCCAGAAAATGACAAGCCTAATAAAATCAAAGTAAATCGTGAGTGCTACCTTAAGTTCACGGTCACAGATTTGAATGATCCCAACGAACCATTTACACCTTCTGTCGATCCACCTAAAGTACAAGGGATGGATACCTTCTTCGACAATTTTATAGTTGAGGCTTCACCTATCACCAATCCAGAACAACAATCCGAGATTGTAGCATATATGCAACCAACAGATTCTACGCAACGGTCTCATGTATCCAATAGAAATCACATTTGGTATCTGTATTTCGATGGGTCAAAGTCCAAGGAAGGAGCTGGCGCAGGTTGCGTCATTATCGATCCGACAGGTAACAAAACATTGATAACATGTAGGTTGGAATTTGAATGTACTAACAATACTGCAGAATATGAGGCTTTGTTGCAAGGTCTCAGAAAAGCTTCCGATATGAACATTCAAAATTTAACCGTCTTTGGAGACTTTGAAATAGTGGTTAGACAGGTAAGAGATTCTATCCACTATTTGTCTCTGCGTCTCAAAATCTACCAGTCTGAGGTATGGAATTTAATGAATAGATTTTCCGCTTTCAATATAAATTCTATTCCTAGATTAAATAACTCTGAAGCAGATTTATTAGTTAATGTAGCTTCTAAACTTCTTCCTGTAGAAGGCTTGTCGCCAGATGCATTCTCCGTTGAGCTGCTTTTCCAGCCATCCGTTCCCGACAACATCGCGAACTGGAGAGTATTTGACGACGAATAACAGATTATTAACTTTTTTCACATGGAAGAAACTTTTCAAGGCGCGGTGATAGACGAACACACACGCGATGACAATTTGTGCGATTTCATGGTAATACCAGATCCGAGAACTCCTGAATCTTCATCGAATAGGTAAACTCGATCCTAAAATCTGTAATTAGATTAGAGAAGTTTTATGATTTTCAAGATAAATTTAAAAAGACGGTCAATTGTAAAACCAACAGTTCCTCGTTATCTTATGAAAAAGTGAACCCAGGAACCAATGAAAATACTCAGTGCATTAACCTAGGGTTGGGATGTTCTCAACAAGAAAAAGACGCATTCATTAAATTGTTCAAAGAATTTAAAGATGTCTTTGCATGGACGTATGATGGCCTCAAAACTTTTGACCCTAATATCATACAACATGTCATTCCTACAAAGCCCCAAACCTTACCCTTTCAAAAAAAACTGAGGAAAATGCACCCCAAACTCAAACCGACCGTTCAAAAAGAATTGAATAAGCTCCTAAATGCTAAGATAATTTTTCCTGTTAGGCACACTCAATGGGTGTCCAACCTCATCCCAGTCCAGAAGAAAAATGGGGAAATCCGACTCTGCGTCGATTTTCGAAACCTTAATAGCACGTCTGATAAAGACAACTATCCTGTCCCACCTATGGAACAGATCCTTCAACAAGTATCTGGTTTCGAGAGGCTATCTTTACTAGATGGTTTCTCGGGATACAACCAAGTCCTGATGTCTCCGCCAGACCAACTAAAAACTACCTTCCGTACTCCGTGGGGCACTTATGCTTATCGCAAAATGCCCTTTGGGTTGATTAATGCTGGAGCCACCTTTCAGAGAGCAATGGACATTGCTTTCTGAGGCTTAATCAATCAGTCCTTCATAGTTTACTTAGATGATGTGATTGTATTTTCTAAAAACAAAAATGATCATCTAGCTCACTTACAATCCGTCCTACTGCGATGTCGTAAATACAGAATCTCCTTGAATCCCAAAAAATCCATCTTTGCAGTAGAACAGGGTAAGCTCTTAGGATTCATTATGTCTAGTGAAGGGATGATTATTGACCTCGAAAGGACTCAAGCTATCGCAAAAATTCCCCCTCCTACATCCAAAAAATCTATGCAGTCTTTCTTAAGCGAGATTAACTTTGTGAGAAGATTTGTCCCTAGTTTCTCTGAAACGGTCAGGCCTTTACATAATTTGATTAAGAAAGACACCCAATATCACCAGGGACCCCTAGAAAATCAAGCTTTTGATGCAATAAAGAAATCCATAATAGATGCTTCGTCTCTCATGAGCCCAGATTTCTCTCAAGACTTTACACTCTACACTTTTGCTTCTGACCGTTCCTATGTCGCCGTCCTAACCCAAAAGAATGCCGAGAACAATGAAGTACCCATTGCCTTTATGAGCTCTGCTTTCAAATGCGCTGAACTTAATTACCCAGCAGTAGATCAACAAGCCTATGTTGTTTTCAAAGCAGTCAAACACTCCCGGTCCTATCTTTTGAAGTCAAGTACGAAAGTCATTGTTCCCTACCCAGAAGTGAGGAACCTGTTAGTGCAGAAGGAACTAGGAGAAAAGAGGGCCAAGTGGGTCACCTCCTTGTAGGAGTATGACTTAGAAATCACCCTATCTCAGATAGTGAGAGGCCAAGGGTTATGCAAGTTAGTTGTTGATTCAGCAGCAGGACAACAAGAAGAAAGTGATACGTCAAACCTAGGACAAAGTGATCAAAGCCTGATTTGTTGTGCACAAAACCCTATTAGTCCTTGGTACGACGATATAAGATTCTGTCTTGAACATGGGTCAGCCCCCCATCACCTTGACCCCACCAAAAGAAGAGCGTTGAGACTTAAATCTGCCTCCTTTCATCTGGTTAATGGTATCCTGTTGCGTCAGAGTTTTGACGGCATACTGATGCGTTGTCTTGAAAAAGACGAAGCAAAAAACGTCTTGCTAGAGTTGCATGCAGGAGAAGCTGGTGGTCATTTTGGTGGTGAAACCACTGCTCATAAGGTTCTAAGATCCATTTATTACTGGCCCACGCTTTTTAGAGACGCACATGCCTTGTGTCGTAAATGTATCATCTGTCAGAAAGCATCAGGGCGGTTACAAAAAGCAGCCTTTCCTTTGCAGCCCGTTTCAGTAGATTCTCCTTTTCAGCAGTGGGGCCTTGATATCATAGGTCTGAAGCTGATGCGTTAAGAACTGTCAACACCAGTCAGGTAATTGCCTTTCTAAACTCAAATATTATCACTCGTTTTGGTATCCCTGACTGTTTAGTTTTCGATAATGCTTCTTATTTTTCCTCTCTTGAGATGAGAGAGCTCGCTTTGGGAAAAGGAATTAAGATGAAGTATTATGCTAGCTATTACCCCCAGGTCAACGGATTGGCAGAATCAACAAACAAGAAATTGATTAAAATTATCAAGAGAACGGTGGTTGAAAATCACAAGAATTGGCACAACGCAATGTTGAATGCATTATGGGCTGATAGGGTCATGCCAAAAGATGTTGTAGGTAACTCCCCCTGTTTTCTCGTTTATGGCAGAGAAGCAATTCTGCCACCTCACGTTCTTCTTCCTTCACTTCAGTTGTCACAAAAAGTCCAAGAAGAAGATTGTCCCCCTCTGGGAAACTGAATTAATGCTTTGATGAAGCTAGAAGAGGTGAGATCCCAAGCTAAACGTAAGTTAGATCAACATCAACAATTGGTTAAAAGCTAGTTCGATTCTAACTCTGCTTCTGATAGGAGTTTTGAAGTAGGTGACCTCGTCCTAAAATGGGACAAACCGCATGAGGGAAAGGGAGAGCACACAAAATTTCAAAACCTATGTCTTGGACCGTTTTTAATTGCTGAAAAGTTGGGTCCCAGTTCTTTTCGATTGCAGAATCTTGAAGGGTAGCTTGACACCTATCTAGTGAATGGCCAAGCCCTGAAAAGATACTTTTCTTGATAACAACCCTTGTATATTATGTACATATTTTTGCGTTTGTTTGCTTGTTCGTTTGCTTTACGTTTTTTATTTTTCTTTAATTTATCAGTTTGTGTTTTTGAAAAATACACATATCTGTACACTGAGATTTTCAGACAAAGACGAAAGAAAATTCCTTCGCTGAAATAACTTCTGAGAAATTTGTACAAACATCAGTAGTATATGGTTGGAATTTATATCTGTGTTAGAAAAGTCTGTTGTTTGAAAGAAGTTGACTGATTTTGATCTCCGAGTAAAGCTTGTCATGATCATCTATTATCTTTTTACGTTGTCCCTATTCCGTAAAGGAATGACTCGGAAGATGTCTCCCTGTCTTAGGAAGTTGTTTTTGTAAATAATAAATCTCTGGATCTAAATAAAGGACAGTTCTAAATTTTTTTGATGAGGTCTAAAAAAATATGTTAAAATATCGTGATTTTCAGCGTCACCCCGCTCAAATATATATCCATGAAAAAAAATAAAATAAATAAATAAATAAATTATGAATAAGAGCCGTGGGAAGTGCCTGTAAACCCGCTGGGATACTGAACAGGTCTGCTGGCAGTGGGTAAATGCATGCATGGAGCCAAGAAAACTTCGCCGGGGTACTGAACAAGCCCGCTGGCAGCGAAGCAATGTCGGGTATATGAAAATTTGCAAATAAGAATCCTCTTAATGTCCTTTATTCTGATCCAGAACTTCTTGGCAAGATACAGATGTCAGAGTGGGTTAAATGGCAACCCTGTCGAGGCTATGGACGCCTGCTGGCAGCAGTGGCTATTCCAACAGTATTGGAGATTTTAGCTTTAATATCGTGACTTGCTGATCTTAAGATTGTTATCAGTTTTCATCTTTTGAAACACTGCTGAAATAGTTGGTTAATGATGATGTTTATACAATTTTCTGGTTGTTATTTTTGAGTTGGAATTATCTTTGTTGTCCTAATATGAATTTGTTTCTTTTGGCAGAGATAACTGCTTCTACTAGTGTGTCGCCATTGTTGGCAGCCAATTCACATTTCTTTTATTGTCTTACAAGCTGCCTACACCAATGTTTTGCAAACATCAGTTGTTCGTCGCAATCTTCAAATCATCACACTTTTATTTTTTGCGACATTTCCACATTTGCCTTCATTTTGTTTTCATGACTGTAAGCGTGAAAACTTAGTCTTTCGAAGTCGCATTGAAGTCATTATTTGAACTGTCATGATCCTTCTTGTCAATATGTCCATTGCGCTTACCTTTTAATTATCATTATCCAATTGGCAAGATCCTTTGATCGGTACCCATGCTTCGATTGATTTTGTGACTTGGTTTTCATTGAATTTGTAATACACTAACATTTGGTTTTATATGTTATTTGAACTACTTGACCTTTGGTTTCATGAAAATACATAAGGGTTATGATTAAATCCTTCATATATATCTTTTAATATGACACCTATGTTCGTGTTTTCATAACTGTTGGCATGTTGATTATATGAACACCCATTGATACATTGGTTAAACTATTGATATGAGCTGTTACAATACATTGGCGCATGGTTAAACATTTGGTATTGGTTTCAAATCATATGTTGATGGTTTAAAACTATGGCACAACATTGACTGCGCGCATTGGTTTATACACTTACCATTGGTTTCATTGGTTGGGCGAATGACATGATTGTTGAACTATACCATAATGAGGTTGAACAGCTATGAACGTCGGTGGTGGTACTATTGGCAATAAATATTTTGCATGGTAGGGATAAGCTCCACCACCTTCGCACGCTAACATTTATGCCTAGCCCTTATCCTCGTTCACCTCTGTTAGCCCGAATAACGCTTCGTGCATTTTTCTCCTGTGTGTGCTATGATCCAAACCCTGGACTTACCGTGTGCTCGACTCCATGGCACCAGTCGTGCGAATCGAGCCAAACGACATCCAATCCTTACTGTTATTTGACAATGCTCGCAAAGACTTGGAGGAAAACGGGTGGCTCACATTTGTACAACGATTTGAGGGTTTTAATTTAGTTGTGGCACAACAGTTCGCCATGACTTTTGATGGCTGTAGAGCCAAGGTGGGCGACATACAGTTGGAAATCTATGAGAAGTTTATTAGTTCTGCTATGGGGTTGCCTTCCATAGGCTAGCGTTGGTTCAAAAATTTGAAAGTGGAAGAGGTTCCATGGACACTACTGTTCGTCTCCCAAAAGGTCACCTCTTATGACAGAGGTATGCCCATATCTATGCTTAAACCACGATGGCATGACCTTTTTTTAATAGTCAAGCAATTCATGACCTGTGAAGGTCGATATAGACTTGTGTTTCTCTACCACCTGCGTTTGTTGATGAATTTTACAGGATACCCGTTGAATATGCCCTTTTACTTCCATCGTAGCCTATATAAAATGTCGAAAATGTTTAAAAGGGAAAAGGCTGATAGTAGCCTGTTCCACCATGGACTTATTAAACTTATCATTGTTTATCATTTGAGTTTACATGGTGATAGCTGGAGAGCTTTCATCACTCGAAATGGTTTTGGTGACACAGACCCTGTCCAGGTTGACAAGCCTGTGGTGAATGAAACCAAGGTCGGGCCACCCATGCCCTTCCATATCCTATTGCCCTCTCCTAAGCCTTTGATCGACCCTGCTATTGACTTACCATACATTGGAACTAAGAAGGCTGAGGATATAAAGAGACTTGTGAGTAAAAAGGCTAAGGCAAACCCTACTGCTAATGCCAAGGGTAAAAAGAACGCTCGGCTTATTTCGAGAATGGCTAGGAAAAAACCTAAACCCTCTGCTGAGTCAAAGCCTATAATCCATAGTGAGGATTCAGATTCTGACATTGAACGTTTTTTAGCCAGTGAGTACCCTTACTCACAGGGTTTATGCCCCGAACCACCTTATGATTTTGTGTCGAATCTTCCCCCTTTCCTAAAGAGTAATCCTAACTACCCTGGGATTAAATTGCCTAACGAAATGCTCAACAATATGATCAAACCCTCACCTGCACTTTCAAATCCCACACAGTCGTCCTGTGACCAGTGTGATTTGTGGTTGGAACGATACTACATCAACGTTCGTCTACTCCAATCAAAAATTCAATCACTGGAAAGTCAAGTTGCAGTGTTGACCAGCCAAAGAGACAAACTCCAAGCAACTGATAAGAAGAAGAAGACAACTGGCTCCATCATTTTCAAGCATGTTGAATCAGCCACAGCCGTTATCAATTCCAAATTGTTTTGATCAAGCCATTTGCTCGTCATACAGGTATGATTTTCGAAATTGTTCTAGTTGTGTGAATAATCAGGGTTGATATAGTGATTGGAATTTGGTCTCCAAATAGCTCTGTTTACATTTTGAAATGACTCTGTCATAATGTGTTCATCCTGTATATTTTTTCTTTTCTAAAAATAAATGGAATTTCGTTTCGAATACGTGATTTGATCATTCCTAGTTTAGCCATTGATAGATTTTTATTGGATTTGAATGGTTTTCGTTTGGATTTGATTTGGTCGTTTGTCTGATTGAGTCAATGAAACTAATAGTTTGCTTTCGATTGAATTCGTTTTGTATCCAATTTAAACAGGAAGTTTCTCATGCTCAATTTAGAATACGATCGTGATTTGATTTCCTTATGGTTAGTATGCGGTGATCGTCGAATGATTTCATGAGTTTAGTTGTTACATATGCTATGTTATATAATCTTCAAAGCTGAAGTACAACTCTGATCGTTTCCAATTTGGGAATAATGACTCTGTTTTCACGAAAACAATGCTTTCATTTAAAAACCTGTGCAAACGATATTCACGCCCGAATCATGGAAGGTTTTTGATTAGCTATGACTATGTTAAATCCTCGCTGTTTGATCCGATTGATTGGGTTTCTGTTTATTTTCAGTCAGTTTGATCATTTTCATGAGCTGGAGTCGCATCGTAAAAGCTCCTCTGTTTGATTTTAATTTGCAAAATGAATTGATTGATTTTGTTATTACTATCGAATCCAGTTATAATTCGTTTAAAAGAAATGATTTTGATCAAGGTAAATCGATCTTGTCGGCCCATTTGGATAATAACAAACGATTGGATATCTATTAAGAAATCTGTTATTAATTGATTGATCCTATTACGATTTTGTTTGTGGACAGTTACGAGTCAGTTATGGTTTAACTCGCTCACGGCCTAGATCGTATGACAATACATTTATAACGATTTGAAAAGTGATCTTGTTTGGGTTCGATCGTATCTCCTGTTGTTAAGGGAGCATAACGATTGCCTACGATTTGTTTTGATTATATCAGTTTCAAATTGGATATGAACGATTTCAAAACTGTTTGATTATGATTCTGTCTACCCAACTCTTGGAAACAAATGAAACATAGTACACCTATCTCTATATTCGGTTGATTGATTTTGATCTTGTTTGACTTCGAATGGTATAACATTTTCAAATTGAATGATTCGTTTTCAAATAGCTATTGGATGTTAATTGAATTTGATTCTTAAAAATATTTTCAATCGATTTTAATGTTGATTCTGTGTCTTATTTAGACCAGCTACAGAATCACAAGATTCTTTAGCTAGTCTATAGGATTAGATTTTTATCATTTTATTAATAAAGAATCCTTCTAACTTGTTCATTTTTGGTCCTTTTCAGGTAAATTCGAATTGCATGGGACATATTGGACAGGCTAGGGGAATATTTGTGTGTTTTAGTTTTATTTTAGGTTCCAAGTTTAGTTAAACTTGGGATATCTGCCCAGATTTATGTAAACAGTTTTGATAAATTCCACAGAGAGCTTTTACCCTGTGGAAAACTTATAAATACTTATTATTTTCGTAATAAGGATCATCCTCACTTGTGGGAGAACCATGCCATGGATTCCTAATACAAAATGAGACAGAAGTTGATGTTCTGCTACAACTTTCGCTTTTCATAATATCAATATTTTGTTTCAAGTTTATGCATGTCATTAGCAATTGATTATAGACTACTTTTGCTATCATGGTCTTTTGCAGAATGATGTGATTTAATTAATATGATTCATGTCTGATTTCTTTCAATACTTAAAAATACAACAATTACTCTATTCAGTTAATGAATGACAGATTTCTCTTCTTCATCAATTGAATTAATTCGTATAAGTCTTTGCATACAGGTTTATGTAATTGTAGAGATTTATAAATCATATGATTGTTGTGATTTTTATGTCTTGTTTGTCCTGTAAACAAACTTGAAGAGCACTGCAACTATCATTTACGAGAAGCTCCTGGATAATTCGGTGCAAGTTTCCTCCCTCCAATCAACTAAGACAGTCATCATACAAAGGGAAAATCTGGAGCAATTCTCTAGGTCAGTTTGTGATTTATTTTTGTTAATTTCTTTAGTATATTATTAGTATTTTAGTTAGATATATTTGTAGTTTAGATTAGTGATTTAGTTTAGTTAGATTTATGTTTTATTTCTGTTCATAAAATTATAAAATCAACAAAAACATCTTTCTCTGTCTTAGGGAAGAATATTAATGAGTTTTCCAGGTTTTATTTAAATCTGTAAATTGTAGATATTGTACATTTTCTGAATAAGTTATATTTCAGTTAGTAGCTAGATAGTTAATTAGTTAGAGTTAGAATAGTAGTAGTTAGTAGATTGTATATATAGAATAGTTAGATTAGTTTGTTTTAATAATTAGTTTTAGTTTATTTTGTTTAATAGTTACTTGTAATTAGATTAGTTTAGTTTGTTTTATTTAGTTTTAGTTAGATTAGTTTAGTTTGTTTTATTTAGTTTTAGTTAGATTAGTTATTGTAGATTAGTTTTCTTTTTGTTTTCTTAGGACCTTAGATCGGCTAACGGAGCCGCTAAACCCATCAGGGTGGTTCATCCCAAATGGCTTGGGTTATTAGACAACCCCGGACTGGTTCCACTCTCTTAGTTGACGGACGATCGATTTCGCTCGTCAACAAGTAGGCACTTTGCCTGTGATCATTGTAACCATGAGGGGATTTGGTTCTTGTAAACATTTCATTTATTGAAGGTTCATGATATCTGTGTTATCAAATTGTATCTCTTGTTTTATTTTCCAATTTGTATCCTTACTTGAATGAATTTTACACCTTGAGGATCATGGTGTCCTTTGATTAATGGATTCTTGAGCATATAAGGATCTGATGTATCTTGCCTATTAGTCATTGTTTACATTCAAGTACCTTGGATTCATTTATGCAGAGAGGATATCTTCTTATGGATGTTCTTATTTGTGTTATCTTTTTCTTCCTCTATTTAACAAACCTTTATCTAATATGTAGATTGATTGCATTGAATGAGAAGGGTGTTTTCTTGACTCCATAGCCCAATGGTCCATCGTTAATTTACAACAACTTACTGTCGTTTCCCTTCCATGTTTTCTTTTTCTTTATCCACAAAATCAATCAAGTCTTTTTGTTTCTATGTTACCAATCTTACTCTCATTTGCAGTCCGGGAGAGACTCTTGGAGTGATAATACTATCTGTTTACAAGTATGGGAAAGATGGTTGATAGGGTCCAAGCCAAGTCCAAGGCTGTGGAAACAAGTGTTTTCCACTATGGGTTGATCAGGATGCTTGTAATGGAAGAAACCTCACTTGGGAATAGTTCATTGTCTTTTCTAATCTATAGCTAGATGTATCCTCCACCCCTCAATCTAGGGTGCAGAGCCCTTTTCCAGCTAGTAGTGTTTCCCAAGCATAAACAAGCAAAAAGAGAAAGAGAAAACCTATTGCCCAAGACAAAGAGGTTCCTAAGGAAATTGAAGAATAAGAGAGGGAAGTCCATCACTCCCCACAAAGGGAAATTTCACCTCATTCTGCACCTGAGCTAGAGGAATTTCCCTCATCAGCCAAAACCATAGCCAAAAAGGGGAGAAATTTTCATTTTCCTTCACCTACCGCAACAACGAAGAGTAGAGTCAGGAGGCCTTTCACTAGATCATCAGATCATAAGGAAAATGATGAAACAAAGGTCATACCCAAGGTTTTTGTCCCAAAGAACGTTAAGGGTAAGGATGACACTGTTGGAAATCCTATTGAGGCAATGACCAAAGATTCTGTTTAGAAGAAAGACAAAGGTAAGGTTGAAACTACTGAGAAACCTATTGAAGTCATAAACATCATCACTCCCCCTGATAATCCCACATTCAAGAGATTGATCAGACAACTCATGGATGCAAGGAAGGAAGTTTCCTGTTTGAAGGGAGAAATATTGTCTGAGAGGAGGAAGATGAGTGAACTTATGGACATGTATAATGAAACCCTTGATCTGGGTAGGTTTACAGCAAGAATGATCTTGCCTCTCCATAGGAAACTTCAGATTTTGTACAAGAAAAACAAAAGCATACAATCCCAAAAAAGAAACATCAAAGAAGAATTGCAGCCCTTCAAGGATGATCTAGCCCAGATGAATTTAAATGTTCTAGCTCAAACTGCAATAGAGAAAAATACCGTTGCAGTAGATAGAAGTTCCCCTCCAAAAGAAAGAAATGTTGTTGCAACAGAGGGAAGTTCTACTGCAACAAGGAGGAGTGCCATATTGAGAAGATGAAATGGAAAGGATGATAGATCCACTTTTGATGATGATCAGTTTTTTCAAGCATGAAGTGTTGAGGGAAGTATTAGAATTTCACCTATGGGAGGAATATACAGGCTCATAATCCATTTAGTAATACTTTTTGGGTTTTTGAGGTTCATTGCATTACACAAAAAAAACACAGAGATTTCATAGTGCCTGGCGCTACAAAATCATCCACATAGACTGATCTATAGATTCACTATCGAAAGTGCTACAAAATCACCTAGATAGACACAGAGTGGCAGTGCGCTACAGAAATTTGTTGCAGAAAAGAGTAATAGGAGGGTGCTACAGAATCTGCTACCAGATGCGCTATGAAAAGATGCTACGAATTGATTGTTATAGTTAGCAGTTTTGAATTCGCTGCCTCCTCTCAAATTTGATGATTTGGAGTGAACCAATGATCAACATGTGGCATATGGAGCTCAACACAAAGGCTTGGAGGAAATATGGCACTGGAGGAGATGCGCCCAACAACAAAAAGTCATGTCATTTATATTTTGTTAGATTTGTTGCCAACATGCTCCTTGATTCTAGCAGTCTATTAGATCCACTTGTACAGATGTTAGATTAATAGAATTTTGTGGAGAATCCTAGGTTAGAAAGGCTAGCTCTCATCTCAAGTTGTTGTCTATTGTTTTTGTTATAAATACATCAGAATAATTTTATGTTGGGTTCGAATGGTTGAGCAGAGCTCCGTATTTTGTAATATTTTGACTAAATAGAGTTGTACTCTGGTTTATGTACGAGTCCTAGGATATTTTGATTAATAGAATTCAACCTCTTTTCATCATCTTGTTTCTTATTACTTTGAATGTTCATTATTGGATGATCCTTATGAGATGTTGTGGCTGTGTTATAATGAATGTTTGATTATAATGTCGTTGTAAATGTTTTTCAGTGTTTTAAATTTAGTTCAAGAAGTTATTCCAAGTCTTCAATCTACTCACATTTATCCTTAAACCACTACCCGAAGCTAACAAAAACCTCATTTGCTTATGCATACTAGCCTAGGTTTTTTTTGTTGACACATTGCTATGCTGATTTTTTTCCATTTGACCTTCTATCATTAATTTACAATTACAAACCTATTTGATGGGTGCTAGTCTTATCCTCTTTCAATATGAGGGTGACTCTCAATGCTAACATGTTGTATCAAATAAAACCCCAAGGTAATTGTTTCAACCAACTTTAGATTGTATTCTAACCTATACAACCAGAGATGGATCTCTCAGATGTATCATGATTGGTAATAACTCAAATGATTCATCAATAAATGAGCAGAGGTCAGATTATGCAATAGGATAGGTTTTTTTTTTTTTTTTAAAGGGATGGTAGGACAAACATGGAAAAGGTACCATTGGGCAATGGAGTCAAGGCCAAAATTTCAATGTTTTTACAGTCAACAACTGGTTGGTTTCTTTATGTATATTTGAGGAACAATAGGTGCTATGCTCAACAAATAAATGATATTAAATGGGATATGGAAAGGAGAAAAATACCACTACACTACAGGCATCAATCAATGGATGAATCTCCAATGCATATTTAGAAGAAAGGACACAAAGATTAATTACTAAACAGAGCATCAAATGAAGATGAATTCTGTAAAAGTAACCGTTAACACATAACAAGCATCATCAGTGTGAAAGGAGCAAAAAACATGGATTAATTCCTACCACTTACTATATGAAAATTCTATCATAAAGACATAATCACGGAAATGATATACAAGAAACACATACTGAACATAAACACCATGATGAATCTCAAATTTTAGAAAAAGGAAACTTCTGCATTAACTTCATAAAAATAAACAATTTTTTTGCCCCCAGGGTCCACCCCTCTCTACCTTTGTACAATGAAATATATTTCAATATAGGTGATTTCTAGAACACCATTTCTAACTCTAACCCCTTTCCTAAAATAGAAACAGTTACAAACAGAAAATGACACGTTTTAACTGATTTCCTGCATTTCAGGAGGCAAAAATCTGAAAAATAGGCTTCAAAATGACACTTTTAATTGTAAAACTATAATAGATGTGTAAGATCTGAGATCACATTTTGTAGGTAAGCTCGTTCCAAATAAAAACGTCTCTCGGATTCTTGAAATTAATTTCCATCTGGCCGAAATATGTGTCACAAAAACATGTTTGAAAAAGGAAATCATGAAAACTGAAAATTAGGGCTTAAAGATTCCTTCAAAACTCCAAAAATATGAATCTTTTTTCAAATATGAGAGAGGTTTTTATTATCTGGTTTGTCCTTGACAAAAACCTCTCAGGGATTTTCAAATTTCCTCTCCAGTTGGTCATAAAGTGATCTTGAAGTTGACCACTAAACCAGTCATTTGCGCAGTGTGACCTGTAGCTTGTGCGCAATAAAACTTTTTGCGCGTAAAAATCCTCTGCGTGAAAAAATACCATGTGTAAAAAAACCCACTAGGAAAAAGCATCCCCTTTGCAACAAAATCCTCCACAATACAAAATACCCTGTGTGACAAAACTCTTTACGCGAAAAAATATTCTACGCGACAACATTCTCTGCACAACAAAATCCTCTGTGCAACAACAACCACTGCACAACAAAAATCTATGTGCCGAAAAATACTTTGTGTGACAAAATCCCATGCGCAGCAAAACCCTCTGCGCAGAAAAATCCTTTGCATGGAAAAATCCTCTGCACAACAACATCCTCTACACGACAAAATCCTCTGCGCGACAAAATCCTCTACGCGACAACATCCTCTGCGTGATGAAATCCTCTGCATAACAGATGAAAGCATCAAAAGTATTTGTGCAACAAACTTTCACAATGAGTATTCTTTTGAAGTTTTCAAAGATACCAGTGACATGGAGTGTCATGATTGTTTCTTATATAACCTCATGAAAGATGATGATGAACCATAATACCTTTCGACATGATATTCACCCTAACCTCTGACTCATCTAGGAATTCCTTGATTTTCCCAAGATCATGTCATGACTTTGAAAACTTTGGAAAAACCTGTAACTCTAGCTATGAAAATCATGGTGCTAATAGACTGGAAAACAAAAGACCCTCAAAGGACCAATCTCTAGCTTCACTCTTGAGAATGCCTCCTCTGGAGTCCTGTCCCTCAATATCTTGTGAGGACTCCTATTTTTCACATATATTTCTATGTTAAATGCCTTTTTGCAAAGAAACATAGGCAACTCATGGTCATGTATCATATCCCTGGTAGAATCAATGATGGATTGATTCTCTCTCTACAACCCCACTCTACTGAGGGTTGTATGAGACTGTTATCTCCCTCTTGATCCCTGCCTACTTGTAGAAATACTTGAATTCATTGGAGGTGTACTCTACCCGATTATATGACCTCAAGACCTTGATCTTTTTACCTATATCATTCTCTACCTGAGCTTTAAACTCTTGAAAATGGCCAAAGACCTCATCCTTGGTCTACAAGAATAAAATCCAAGTTTTCCTAGGAAAATCATCAATAAACGTCACATAGTATGATTATCCCTGTAATGATTATATTGACATCATCCCAATGACATCTAAATGGATAAGATCTAAGATCCCCTTGGAGCTACTCTCATTTCTCTAAAAAGAAGCCTTGGAACTCTTTCTAAGTGCACAACCTTTGTACACTCCCTACTACTCAATACTAAACTATGGAAGACCTATAACAATCCCCTTCAGAATCAACAAAGCCATATAGTGTAGGTCTACCAACCACCTATGCCACAACTCACATAGGTTGTCACTGTCATGTACCAAATCCTTAATAAGATTTCCTTGTAGCCTATATAAAGTTCCCTCTCTAACCCCAATGACCAATGCATTATTTGGGATATATTTATATGAAAGTATGAGTACCTACCCTCTTTGAAAATTTATAATAAAACCCATGTCCTCCATGGTTGAGACTGAAAGAAAATTCTTCAAACCTAGTATGTACAACACATCCTAGGCATGTTCGATAACACAGGTATTCCAACAGAGGACGAACACCTTCAGTAACCACTCACATAACCAGATCAAAGATCAACACACCGATGTTTTGACATGGTAAAACCCCTACGGGGAAACATCCACGGCCCCAGCCAACGCGGCCACTTGGAGCAGTTTATTAATGCAAAGAAAAAGATTACAGAGAGATTTTACAAGAGAGATTCTCATAATCGATCATCGGCAAATGACCCTCCATGCTCTTTAAAGAGAGATCATGGACCAATCGGGTGTTAAG
The DNA here is from genome assembly GCA_009831015.1 of Picea engelmannii. Classification (NCBI taxonomy): domain Eukaryota; kingdom Viridiplantae; phylum Streptophyta; class Pinopsida; order Pinales; family Pinaceae; genus Picea; species Picea engelmannii. Next base: position 244,229 of record ML786801.1, on the reverse strand, counting down.
CCACTGATCAATGGCCATTAAGATCGAGGAGAGTAGGAACCGTCAGATCACTCTATGTCGGGAACATATCATGACCGTCGGTTTTCCTAACTACAAATGCATACTAATGCATACTAAAGAAACACACTTTTACCTAACGACATATTAGACCAAGTAGATATTAACTAACTCCTAACTGTCTAAATATCCTAACATCCCCCCTTAAGAACAACTTGGGATAGGATTGAAGGATTTACAATAATGACACAATAGGAGAAGGAAGGAGGCATTAGAGCCTATCCCCCCTTAATGACAACTTCCTGAACTCCTAACATAGATCGAAGTTTGGAAAACTTCGCTTCTGTAAGAGGCTTTGTGAAAATGTCTGCAACTTGATCTTCTGTAGGGAAAAAGAGCACTTCAATAACTTGATCATGAATGAGCTTTCTGATGAAGTGCATGTGTAGCTCGATGTGTTTGCAACGCTATTGTTGAATTGGGTCTTTGGCGAGCTTGATGGCACTTTTATTGTCACACCAAAGTCTGGTCGGATGCTGGTGCTGGAATCCAATCTCTGAAAGGATCTGTCGAAGCCATAGGGCTTCCTGACTTGCATTTACCACTGCTCGGTACTCTGCTTCTGTTGAAGAAAGTGCAATAGCCTATTGTTTCTTACAGGCCCAAGTGACAGGTCCTGAACCAAGGCTTAAAACATAACCTGCAGTAGACTTCCGATCATCGGGGTCACCAACCCAATCTAAATCAGTGAAACAAACCAATAAGGGAGTCCCCCCTGAACTGTAATGTATCCCAAACTGAACAGTACCACAAACATAGAGAAGAATCCTTTTAGCTGCTTTCCAATGGCTTTCATGGGGTGTTTGCATATATCGGGCAACAAGGCCAACAACAAAGGAAAGATCAGGACAGGTATGAGTCAAGTATAAGAGGCTACCAACTAACTGACGATACAGGGTGGCATCAACTTCAGGAGAACTACAAGTGGCAGAAAGCTTGACTCCAGACTGGAAGGGAGAAGGGGATGGTTTACAATCATCCATGTGAAAGCCATGAAGAAGGTCACACGCATACTTAGACTGGGAAAGAAAAATTCCTTCATTAGTTTGCAAAACTTGGAAGCCAAGGAAATAGTGCAAAAAGCCTAAGTCTATCATTTCAAATTTCTTCTTAAGGATGGTTTTCACATGGTTTAAAAGTTTTGAGTCACTACCAGTAAGGATAAGGTCATCAACATAAAGGAAAATGATGATGAGATGGCTTCCTACTTTCTTGGTATAGAAATTAGGATCAGAATGTCATCTAGAGAATCCAATGGCAATAAGAAAGCTATCCATTTTGTCATACCAAGCTCGGGGAGCTTGCTTGAGACCATAAAGAGATTTCTGGAGGCGACAAACAAGGCTAGAGTCATTCTGGACATAACCAGGAGGTTGTTCCATGTAGATTTCTTCTTTTAAATCGCCATGCAAGAAGGGAGATTTAACATCCATCTGATGGACCTCCCATTTATGTGAGGCGGAAAGGGCAAGAACAAGGTGGGTGGAATTCATTTTGGCTACAGGGGCAAAGGTTTCATTATAGTCAATGCCTTCAACTTGGGAAAATCCTTTGGCAACTAATCGAGCCTTGTGTCTTTCAATACTTCCATCTGATGCATACTTAGTTCAGTATACCCATTTGCAT
>ML786801.1:224872-240694 GCA_009831015.1 Picea engelmannii | reverse complement strand
TATTTGATTTTCTAACTGTTGTGCTCGAATAATATTGAGTTTACCAAACACAGATTCAATCTTGTCCCAAGCTGCTTTGGGGTCATCAATTCCTTGAAGGTGGTACCTTAGATTAGGAGAGATGGACATTCCAATTAGTCCACATGCTTCGTCATTCCTATTATCCCATTTGGATTTCTTATCAACATCAGTGGGGGTTGTTTCCTTTCCCATGGTAATTCGGTACAGGCCTTTACTTCTTAATAAATCTTCCATATGGGATCTCCATTGGAAGTAGTTGTTGCTGGTAAGCATGATAGTACTTGTAGAAGCCATATTAAATATGTAGATAATGCGGATTTAAAAACTGACACTAATGATCTGGATGGAAAGATCTCGAAAAGTTATGTGGTTTTAAAAAAACGGCACTGAAAACGGACTTCCGATGTGAGAGTTATGCCCCTTTTAAAAAAAAGGCATAAACGGTAACCAAATAACCACGTGATAGTGTAGGCTACTTTATGAAGTGACCCACTTTTATAAAGAGAAGTGGGGATCACTTTTACAATGAGGTTACAATATAATAGAAAAGTTGCATGCAAAATAACTCTAAAATAAAATATAAAGCTACTTATAGTGATTCACTTTTATACTTGAAGTGAAATGCACTTTACAATTTTTAGCATGAACTTTTTCAAAAAAAAGTAACAAAAGAGAGACTTGAACTCAAGACCACTTACTTAATAAGGAAAGTTTTAACCAAATGGTCTAGAAAAACATATTGTAATGTTCAGAAGGAGGATTGTTGTTGTTGTTGAAGACGGCCTTGGAGAGCATGCTCCAAAAAAACTCTTTTCACACAAGAAAAAAAAATTCGCTTCTCGATGACAACAAGGGTTAGATCTCGGCTAGCTTACCCGGAAGTTGCACCTTTTCCTATCTGTTTCTGATTTTTCGAGATTGCACAGGGCGCGGGGAAAAGAGCATACATATATCTAAAAGAGTAGTAGCCCGAAAATAAAAAATACAAACCGAAATAAAATCAAAACTTTGCAAAAAATTTAAAAAAATGCGTATTCAGACTTTATACCTCCGGATCTGACTGTAATGGCCGTATCTTGGGCAAACGAAAACCTTTTTGAGTGAAATGAAAGGTGTTCCTGACTGAAACGAGTGCTCCAGACGCAATGGAATAGTCCTCTTAGCCCATAAATGTATGGAAATTCCAGAAAATGAAGATGAGGCAACTCGGCTTCACGATCTCGATCTACAACAGGAGCCGGTCTTCAAACAAGCTCTGATACCATGTTCGAAAACATAGGTATTCCAACAAAGGACGAACACCTTTAGTAACCACTCACATAACCAGATCAAATATCAACACACCGATGTTTTCATGTGGTAAAACCCCTACGGGGAAACATCCACGGCCCCAGCCAACGCTGCCACTTGGAGCAGTTTATTAATGCAAAGAAAAAGATTACAGAGAGATTTTACAAGAGAGTTTCTCACAATCGATCATCGGAAAATGACCCTCCATGATCTTTAAATAGAGATCATGGACCAATCGGGTGCTAAGCCACGGATCAATGGCCGTTAAGATTGAGGAGAGTATGAACCGTCAGATCACTCTATGTCGGGAACATATCGTGACCGTCGGATTTCCTAACTACAAATGCATACTAATGCATACTAAAGAAACACACTTTTACCTAACGACATATTAGACCAAGTAGATCTTAACTAACTCCTAAGTGTCTAAATATCCTAACAAGGCATATAACAAACATCTTGACTCAAGTTGAAACGCAATTGTTCCCTCTCCCTTTACTGCATACTTGGAATCATCACCAAGTTGCACATGAACATATGATTTCATCTCTATCAGATTGCTAAATACATCTTGTGCTTCTATCATATGACGAGAGGCAACATAATCCAAGAACCACACACTCCTCATAGTTGTGTTGGTAGAAAGGAAAGAAACTAGTGAGAAATCCTTCTCAAACTTTGTTGTAAACACATGTAGCTACGTATCTATTGATGTTGATGTATGTGTATTTTCTTTAACCTTCTTCTTCTCTGGACATTGACATGCATAATTTTCATTCTTATGACATGAGAAGAACTTGATTTTACTCAAATCCTTCTTCTTCCCTAGCTGTGATAATCCTCCATCATTGTTACCCTTCTTGCTAGAACTCTTTCCTTTTTCCTTCTTCGTCTTACTAAAAAGAGACAAGTTCTCCTCACTACCTCCTTGCTTGTTGCACTTATAATCCTCCTAAGTCTCTTTATGGACGCAATCATCCCAAAGTCCCTAACAATCTAGGGGATTTTCCCGAGGACAAACTTGTTCGACAAATGGTTCCCAAGACTTGGGAAGACCATTCAATGCCACATTCAAAATCTCTACGTCCTTTGGTTTCTCCCCTATGGATGAAAAATGAATACGCACATGTTTGATCGTCATGAGATAGTTGGTAACATTATCATATCTAGATAATTGCATCGATCGGATTTTATTCCTTAAGACCATCTTTCTATTCATGTTCTTTCTTTGGAATAAACTTAACAAGGCATCGAATATCTCTTTGGGTGTCTTCTTCTCTGATAGGTGAGGAATCACATGATCCTTCATTGAATCTAGGAATACCCTTTCTACTTCGATATCCTTCTTGTTGTGAGCTTCCAAAGCTGTCAGATCTATCAGTAGAATAACTACTTTTTCCACTAACTCCCAAAGGTCATACCCCAACACTAAAGCTACTCTTGTTTTCCAAGAGAGGAATTTGGATGCTCTGTCCAATATATATTAAACTCTCAAAGGTTCTAATACCATCCCTAAGACCTAATAAAATTCCCTAGAAAATAAATCTGTACTGGCCTGGATAAACCTGTACACTCATGTCACAAATCAACCCACACATATGTATGTGTCTATGCTTACTGCTACCTAAGTATGTGTTCCTATGTTCAAAAAGACCCGCATATGTACATCCCTATTTCCAAACAGAACCACATATTTATGCACTTGTCCCTTTTGTAACCCTACATACAACTTCATAAACCTACAAAAGCCTAGTTCTTCCTCAGTACGACTATTCCCTTGAAATTTGTGCTTTGATTTCATCTTGCTGATTATGGATATGTTAAGATCTCCTACAGATATGATAGATATTCTATAAACTACTATGGATCTAGGATATGTATTCCCTTCAGAGCATGTCCTTTGATACCATGTTGAAATCCCCTTAATCCAACACCTAGGTATATTTCTATCTTTTGATTTCTTTACTAAAAATCAGATTAACAACTCAAAAAACAGAAGTAAACTACTGAAATATTCAACTCAATAAATATAGTGGAAGAAAAAATGGAAATCAAATCATGCACACATAAACACCAATATTTTTTGGTAGATATGCCTGGGAAAACTCTAGAGGGAAAACCAATGCTGAGAATGATTTTATTATGCTAAAATCAGGCCTCCCGTAATAGGGATAAAGGCACACTAAGAGAAATACAAATGTAGACAAACTTAGAAGAGTATGATTTCTTGTACAACCCAAATATGCATGGTTTTCAAGATGTACATTCATGTCCTTAAGAATTTCCATGTATACGCACCTATCTCCACTAGTGTCTACATACAGATATGAAAATACTATACAAAATACTTTGTACGATGCAACTCTTACATGTGGCTTCGCTCAACTGAAACCCACTTGTCGTAGCCTCTATTCTCTCTTCTCAATGATCTGATCTCTAGATGGAATTCCTTCTCCACCTAGCCAAGATCTCCTTGAATTAGAATCCTTCGTGATCCAACCCTATTTTTGTCTAGTCTCTCAATACAAGTATCAAGTGTCTTCCTCCTTCACCCTAGACTTAACATTACTAACCCTTTATTATATTCTCAAGTTATAATCTCGAGTTATAATCTAACCCTAATATCCAAAGTGATTAACGGTTAACATTACTTCTCACCTCACTTGTACACTCTCCCTCTTTACCATCATTCACAATTATGAAGATGATTTCATGCCTTTTCATTGTTTTTAGAACCCTTGTCTTCAAAAGGAATATCATGATTTGGTCATTTATGAAGTTCTAACTGTTTATCAAATTTGAAATCCTGCTCCTAGCTTGGCGCTGCAGAATCTACTAGTCTAGACAATACTGTGGATTATGCTATAGACTAGCTGACCAAGGTGTATTGTAGACTGAGGTGATTGAAACCGACTCTAGGATTTATGAAGATCATCAATGATCAAGTTTCAGTGTCCAAGTACTTCTTAAGCCATCCGATCTCTATTGAAGATCAATTGAAGGTTTTGTTTATCTTTTTATAGCACCTGTCTCTTCCAACTATGATTTCTTCCACATACCATCCCCTTTACCTATACCATCATAGACCTCTTAGCCATCTGCATACTGTCAATTTCCTCCACTGAAATTGAGTCAATTTGCTATAAGATTTTTTATGCCCATTTATTTCTCTTGGCTCTTGCTATCTATGCTATGCTACATAAATTGCTGCAAAACTATGCTATGGATCCCTTGTTTCATCATTTCAATTTATGTGTCAAACCAGTGCCATCTTTTATGCTCACAAATCCAACATTATCTCTTTTCATTCACTGTGTCATTCTATATTTTCATCTCAAAGTCTATTTGCAGTGAAAATTTTAGGAGCCCTTGCCTTTTAAAATGATGATGACACTGTATCGTGGCCCTGTGTTAGCTTAAAATTTGGCAACGAAGTCTCCCTGCATATCATTGATCATAGGATATTTTTCCCCCATTTTCAGACATCAAACCGGTCTCTTATTAGTTCAGAAGTTAGTTGGAGGAAATCCCTGAAAGACCAAATAAGGATCACCTTTCAAAACTCAAAGACTTTTATCTCTGTTTGGTTTCCTTACCTCTCATAACATTCAATGCTTGACCTCCTTCTTCTATCAATGGATACACCCCAACATAATAAGTCTCACAAATATGGGAGTATAGTCAAGACTAAGCCTTCTGACATGCACCTATTTGATGTTGAGCCTATGATCAGGGAGGTCTTACAAAGGGTTGTTTGCCTATATTTCTATCAAAACATGCAGAGGGGACACCATGAAGTATCAAGGGAGTTTTCTTTAAATTTTGATGGCACTAAGACCAAGGTAGGAACCCTTGAGTTGGAGGTATCTGAGGCCACCATTGCAACAGACACTGAGATACCCAACACTTGTGAAAGGTGGTTCAAATCTATGACTCTCAATGCAGCCTTTTCCAAGGATTTCCACAATCCATATCATCAAAAAGATAAATTGTCCAAGGGAGTGCCTAGGATCCACTTAGTTGAGGGTTTTGACAAAATGTTGAAATTTATCCAGAGGTATTTTACATGTAACGGAAGATTCAACATCATATACCAGTATCACATTAGACTCTTTCTACACTTCACATGAAAGGATTTGATGAATATCCCTTTCTATCTATTAGGACAAGAATTTTCATCTATAAAATTGGCGTAAGACATTAGTCAAATCTATTCCTGGAAAGTCACTGCCAAAAGTGCTACCAAAATCTCCTAAAACTGGTGAAACGATGGCACTGCGAATTCCACATAGCCCTACCAAAGCTGAAGTCTTTGAGAAACGTGGATGTAATTTTTTTTTTTGTTGAATAAAGTCCCGAGGGACCAATCTCCAATATTTCCAGCTATCAACACCTGCATCAACAACAATACATGTCAGCAGTTAGTCACACAAGTCAACGCTCAAAGCAATTGATAGAGCCATGGTAGAAATCCCATGAGGAGGGGCCAAAAACACTAGTGCACTATGAAATCAGAGGTGTGCTATGAAATTGCACACATATACACAGGCATGCGCTACCAAAATTTTAACAAAGAGTGAATTACATCGATTGATGCTACCAAAATTTGTTGAGTTATTTTGCAAGGAAACTTTTGCAAGTTTTGAGTGACTAACTTAAAACTTGGACTATGAACAAATGGGAAGGAATTTTTGAAAACTGGAGGAGGATTTTGTTCATCAAATAACAAATAACAAAAAAATCTCTTAGTTTTTTAAAATATGTTATGGTTAGATAGATATTAGACATAGAAGTGGCGCTACAGAATGTCTTGTGAAAACTCTGTTCTAGACTGTTGAAATGATATTTTTGACCAACTGACTTCTAGGATCATTTCTGAGTGAACCGAGATGAATTTTAAAAATATGAAGGAGGTTATTGTCAATCATAGACCCATGAACCTTAATTTTTTTTTTTTTTTCACATAGGTGTCACATATTGGGAGATTTGAAAGCATCTTTGAGCCCTATGTTTTCCGTTTTCTTGATTTCCTGTTTAAGATATTTTTTTGTGACACATGTTGCAGCCAACTCGAGATGAATTTAAAGAAAGTGATATGTTTTTCTTCATAATGAGATTATATACAAAAACCATTCTCATAGTTTACACAACTATTATGGGTTGAGAATTAAAATAGGAGTTTGGAAGCCTATTTTTCAGAATTTTGCCTCCTAAAAAGAAGGAAATTAGTTAAAACATGTCATTTTCTGTTTGTAGTTGTGTATATTTTGGGAAAGGGGTTGGAGCTCGAATGAGTGAGATGGAAAGGAAATATATGTATATATATTCATTGTAAAAAGAGGGTAGGGGGGTTGTATTCATGAGCAAGAGAGATGAGAGAGTTGTAGTAGGCACTTTGCCTATGATCATTGTAACCCTGAGGGGATTTTATTTTTGTAAACATTTTTGTTATTGAAGGTTCTTGATATCTGTGTTATCAGATTGTATCTCTTGTTTTATTTTCCAATTTTTATTCTTACTTGAATGAATTGTACACCTTGAGGATCATGGTTTCCTTTGATTAATGGATTCTTGAGCATCTGAGGATCTGATGTATCTTTCCTATTAGTCACTATTTACATTCAAGTACCTTGGATTCATTTATGTAGAGAGGATCTCTGCTTATGGATGTTCTTCTTTGTGTTATCTTTTTCTTCCTCTATTTAACAAACCTTTATCTGATATGCAAATTGATTTCATTTAATGAGTAGGGTGTTTTCTTGACTCCATAGCCCAATGGTTTGTCATTGATTTACAACAACTTACTATCCTTTCCATTCCTTGTTTTCTTTTTCTTGATCCACAAAATCAATCAAGTCTTTTTATTTCTATGTTACCAAGCTTACTCTCATTTGCAGTCTGGGAGTGACTCTTGGAGTGATAACACTATCTATTTAGACGTATGGGAAATATGGCTGATAGGGTCCAAGCCAAGTCCAAGGCTATGGAAACTAGTGTTTTCCACTATGGGTTGATCAGGATTCTTGTAATGGAAGAAACCTCACTTGGGAACAATTCATTGTCTCTGCTAATATGTAGCTAGATGTAGCCTCCACCCCTCAATCCAGGGTGCAGATCCCTTTTCCAGCTACTAGTGTTTCCCAAGCATAAACAAGTAAAAAGAGAAAGAGAAAACCTATTGCCCAAGACAAAGAGGTTCCTAAGGAAATTGAAGAAGAAGAGAGGGAAGTCCATCACTCCCCACAAAGGGAAATTTCACCTCATTCTGCACCTGAACTAGAGGAATTTCCCTCATCAGCCAAAAAGGGGAGAAAATTTCATTTTCCTTCACCTACCACAACAGCTAAGAGTAGAGTTAGGAGGCCTTTCACTAGATCATCAACTCACAAGGAGAATGATGAAACAGAGGTCATACCCAAGGTTTATGTCCCAAAGAAATTTAAGGGTAAGGATGACACTGTTGGGAATGCTATTTAGGTAATGACCAAAGATTTTGTTCAGAAGAATAACAAAGGTAAGTTTGAAGCTACTGAGAAACCTATTGAAGTCATAAACATTAGCACTCCCGTTGATAATCCCACCTTCAAGAGATTGATCAGACAACTCAGGGATGAAAGGAAGGAAGTTTCTTGTTTGAAGGGAGAAAGATTGAATAAGAGGAGGAAGATGAGTGAAATTATGGACATGTATAATGAAACCCTTGAACTGGCTAGGTTTACAGAAAGAAGATTCTTTCCTCTCCATAGGAAACTTCAGGTTTTGTACATGAAAAAAAAAAGCATACACTCCAAAAAAAGAAACATCAGAGAAGAATTGCATCCCTTCAAGGATGATCTAGCCTAGAGGAATTTAAATGTTCTAGCACAAACTGCAATAGATAAAAATGCCCCTATAGTGGAGAGAAGTTCCCCTGCAAAAGAAAGAAATGCTATTGCAATAGAGAGAAGTTCTAATGCAACAAGGAGGAGTGCCAGATTGAGAGGATGAAATGGAAAGGATGACACATCCACTTTTGATGATCAGTTTTTTCAAGCATGAAGTGTTGATGGAAGTATTATAACTTCACCTACGGGAGGAATATACAAGCTCATAATCCATTTTCTAAGACTTTTTGGGTTTTTGAGGTTCATTGCATTACACAAAAAAAACACAGAGCTTTCATAGTGCTTGGTGCTACAAAATCGTCCACACAAACTGTTCTATAGATTCACTACCGAAAGTGTCGCAGAATCACCTAGCTAGACACAAAGTGGCAATGCACTATGGAAATTTTCTACAGAAAAGAGTTATAGGAGGGTGCTATGGAATCTGCTACCAACTGCACTACGCAAAGATGCTACAAACTGACTGTTACAGTTAGCAGTTTTGAATTCGTTGCCTCCTCTTAGATTTGATGATTTGGAGGGAACCAATGATCAACATGTGGCATATGGAGCTCAACAAAAAGGCTTGGAGGAAATATGGCACTGGAGGAGATGCGCCCAACAACAAAAAATCATGTCATTTATATTTTGTTAGAGTTGTTGCCAACATGCTCCTTGATTCTAGCAGTCTATTAGATCCACTTGCACAGATGTTAGATTAATAGATTTTTGTGGAAAATCCATGATAGAAAGTATATCTCCCATCTCAAGTTGTTGTCTATTGTTTTGATTATAAATACATCAAAGTAATTTTATGTTGGGTTCGAATGGTTGAGCAGAGCTCCATATTTTGTAATATTTTGACTAAACAGATTTGTAGTCTAGTTTATGTATGAGTCATGAGATATTTTGATTAATAGAAGTCAACCTCTTTTCATCACCTTGTTTCTTATTACTCTGAATGTTCATTATTGGATGATCCTTATGAGATGTTGTGGCTGTTTTATAATGAATGTTTGATTATAATGCCACTGTAAATGTTTTTCAGTGTTTTAAATTTAGTTCAAGAAGTTCTTGTGACTGAGTTTTTCTTCACCTAGCTACTATAAGGCCTGATTCTTATAGAATCCCTATCCATATTCCTCACCAAGTCTTCCATATACTCACATTTATCCTTAAACCACTAACTTAAGTTAACCAAAACCTCATTTTCTAATCATACTAGCCTAGGTTTTCTGTGTTGAAACATTGATATGCTGATTTTTTTCCATTTGACCTTCTATCATTAATTTACATTTACAAACCTATTTGATGGGTCCTAGGCTTATCCTCTTGCAATCTGAGGGTGACTCTTAGTGATAACCTGTTGTATCAAATAAAACCCCAAGGTAATTGTTTCAACCAACTTTAGATTGTATTCTGACCTATACAACGAGAGAGGGATCTCTCAGATGTCTAATGATTGGTAATAACTCAAAGGATTCATCAATAAATGAGCAGAGGTCAGATTATGCAATAGGATAGTTTTTATTTTTATTTTTAAAAGGTATGGTAGGACAAACAAGGAAAAGGTACCATTGGGCAATGGAGTCAAGGCCGAAATTTCAATGCTTTTACAGTCAACGACTAGTTGGTTTCTTTCTGCAGATTTGTGGCAAAATAGGTGCTATGCTCAACAAATAAATGATATTAAATAGGATATGGAAAGGAGAATAAATCCCACTACACTACAGGCATCAATCAATGGATGAATCTCCAGTGCATATTTATAAGAAAGGACACAAAGATTAATTATTAAACAAAGCATCAAATGAAGATGAATTCTGTAAAAGTAACCATTAACACATAACAAGAATCATCAGTGTGAAAGGAGCATAAAACATGGATTAATTCCTACCACTTTCTATCCAAAAATGATATCATAGAAATATAATCATGGAAATGATATACATGAAACACATACTGAACATAAACACCGTGATGAATCTCAAATTTCAGAAAAAGGAAACTTCTGCATTAACTTCATAAAAATAAACAATTTTTCTGCCCCCAGGGTCCACCCCTCTCTACCTTTGTACAATGAAATATATCACACTATAGCTCCTTTCCAGATCACCATTTCTAACTCTAATCTCTTTCCCAAAATAGAAACAATTACAAATAGAAAATGACACGTTTTAACTGATTTCCTGCATTTCAGGAGGCAAAAATCTGAAAAATAGGCTTCAAAATGCCACTTTTAATTGTCAAACTATAATAGATGTGTAACATTTGAGAGAATTTTTGTAGGTAAGCTCGTTCCAAAGAAAATCCTCTCTCGGTTTCTTGAAATTTATTTCCATCTGGTCGAAATATGTGTCACAAAAACATGTCTGAAAAAGGAAATCATGAAAACTGAAAAATAGGGCTTAAAGATTCCTTCGAAAATCCAAAAATATAAAATGGTTTTCAAATATGAGAGAGGGTTTTATTATCTGGCTTGTCCTTGACAAAAACATCTCTTGGATTTTCAAATTTCCTCTCCAGTTGGTCATAAAGTGATCTTGACGTTGACCACTAAACCAGTCATTTACGCAACACGCCCTATAGCCTGTGCGCAATAAAATGCTTTGCCGAAAAAATCCTCTGCGTGAAAAAATACCATGTGTGACAAAACCCTCTAGGAAAAAAATCTCCTTCGCGACAAAATCCTCTACACAAAAAAATCCCCTGTGCAACAAAACTATTTGCGCGACAAAATATTCTACGCGACAACATTCTCTGCACAACAAAATCCTCTGTGCAACAACATCCCCTGCACAACAAAACTCTATGTGCATAAAAATCCTCTGTGTGACAAAATACCATGCACGACAAAACCCTCTGTGTGGAAAAATCCTCTGCATGGAAAAATCCTTTTCCCAACAACATCCTCTATGCGACAAAATCCTCTGCACGACAACATCCTTTGCGCGATGAAATCCTCTGCGCAACAAAATCCCCTGTGCAATAAAAATCTCTACGTGGAAAAATATTCTACAGGATAACATTCTCTACATAGAAAAATCCTCTGTGCAACAACATCCCCTGCACAACAAAACTCTATGCGCAGAAAAATCCTCTGTGTGACAAAACACCATGCACGACAAAACCCTTTGCGTGGAAAAATCCTCTGGGCACCAACATCCTCTATGCGACAAAATACTCTATGTGACAACATCCTTTGCACGTTGAAATCCTCTGTGCAACAAATGAAAGAAACAAAAGTCTTTGTGCAACAAACTTTCACAATGAGTATTCTTTTGAAGTTTTCAGTGATACCCGTGACATGGAGTGTCATGATTGTTCCTTATATAACCTCATGAAAGGTGATGATGAACCATAATACCTTTTGACATGATATTCACCCTAATCTAGGACTGCCTTGATTTTCCCAAGATCATGTCATGACTTTGAAAAATTTGGACAAACCTGTAACTCTAGCTATGAAAATCATGGTGCTAACAGACTAGACAAAAAAAGACCCTCAAATGACCAATCTCTATCTTCACTCTTGAGAATGCCTCCTCTAGAGTCTTGTCCCCCAATATCTTGTGAGGACTCCTATTTTCCACATACATTTCTATGTTAAATGCCTTTTTGCAAAGAAACATAGGCAACTCATGGTCATGTATGATAGCCCTGGTGGAACCGATGATGGATCGATTGTATCTCTCTACAATCCCACTCTACTGAGGGTTGTATGAGACTTATCTCCCTCTTGATCCCGGCCTACTTGTAGAAATCCTTGAATTCATTGGAGGTGTACTCTTCCCCATTATCTGACCTCAAAACCTTGATCTTGTTACCTATCTCATTCTCTACCTGAGCTTTAAACTCTTGAAAATGATCGAAGACCTCATCCTTGGTCTACAAGAAGAAGATCCAAGTTTTCCTAGGAAAATCATCAATAAAGGTCAAATAGTATGATGATCCCTATAATGATGATATTGACGTCATCCCAATCACATCTGAATGGATAAGATCTAAGATCCCCTTGGAGCTACTCTCATTTATCTAAAAAGAAGCCTTGGAATTCTTTCCAAGTGCACACCCTCTGCACTCTCCCTACTGCCCAATACTGAACTATGGAATACCTATAACAATCCCCTTCAGAATTGACAAAGCCATATAGTGTAGGTTTCCCAACCTCCTATGCCACAACTCACATAGGTTGTCACTGTCGTGTACCAAATCCTGGATAAGCTTTCCTTGTAACCTATATAAATTTCCCTCTGTAACCCCAACGACCAATGTATTATTCGTGATAGATTTATATGGATGTATGAGTACCTAATCTCTCTGAAAATTTATGATAAAACCCATGTCCACCATAGTTGAGACTAAAATCAAATTCTTCTTCAAACCTGGTATGTAAAGCACATCATAGGCATCTAACAAACCTCTTGACTCAAGTTGAAACACAATTGTTCCCTCTCCTTTTACTGCATACCTGGAATCATCACCAAGTTGCAACTGAACATCTGATTTCATCTCTATCAGAATGCTAAATAGATCTTGTGCTTTTTTCATCTAAAGAGATGCAACATTATCCAAGAACCACACACTCCTCATAGTTGTGCTAGTAGAATGGAAAGAAACTAGTGAGAAATCCTTCTCAAACTTTGTTGTAAACACATGTAGCTACGTATCTATTGATGTTGATGTATGTGTATTTCCTTTACCCTTCTTCTTCTCTGGACACTAAGATGAATAATTTACATTCTTATGACATGAGAAGCACTTGATTTTACTCAAATCCTTCTTCTTCCCTAGCTGTGATGATCCTCCATCATTGTTACCCTTCTTGCTAGATCTCTTTCCTTTTTCTTTGTTCGTCTTACTAAAAAGAGACAAGTTCTCCTCACTACCTCCTTTCTTGTTGCTCTTATACTCCTCCTAAGTCTCTTTATGGACACAATCATCCCAAAGTCTCTACTAATATAGGGGATTTTCCTGAGGACAAACTTGTTCGAAAAATGGTTCCCATGACTTGGGAAGACCATTCAATGCCACATTCAAAAGCTCTACGTCCTTCGTTTTCTCCCCTATGGATGAAAAATGAATATGCCAATGTTTGATCATCATGAGATAGTTGGTAACATTATCATATCTAGACATTTGCATCGATTATATTTTATTCCTTAATACCATCTTCCTATTCATGTTCTTTCTTTGGAATAAACTTAACAAGGCATCAAATATCTCTTTGGTTGTCTTCTTCTCTGATAGGTGAGGAATCACATGATCCTTCATTGAATCCAGGAATACCCTTTCTACTTCGATATCCTTCTTGTTGCGAGGTTCCAAAGCTGTCAGATCTATCAGCGAAATAACTACTTTTCCCACTAACTCCCAAAGGTCATACCCCAACACTAAAGGTAATCTTGTTTTCCAAGAGAGGAATTTGGATGCTCTGTCTAATCTATATTAAACTATCAAAGGTTCTAATACCATCCCTAATACCTAATAAAATTCCCTGGAATATAAATCTGTACTGGTCTGGATAAACCTGTACACTCATGTCACAACTGAACCCACGCGTATGTATGTGTCTATGCTTATTGCTACCTACGTATGTGTTCCAATGTTCAAAGAGACCTGCATATGTACATCCATATTTGTAAAGAGAATGATGTATGTACGTACTTGTCCCTTTTGTAACCCTACACACAACTTCATAAACCTGTAAAACCCTAGTTCTTCCTCAGTACGACTATTCCCTTGAAATTTGTTCTTTGATTTCATCTTGCTGATTATGGATATGTTAATATCTCCTGCAGATCTAATAGATCTTATATAAACTTCTATGGATCTAATATATGGATTCCCTTCATAGCATGTGCTCTAATACCATGTTGAAATCCCCTTAATCCAACACCTAGGTATATTGTTATCTTTTGATTTCCTTAGTACAAATCAGATTAACAACTCACAAAACAAAAGTAAACTACTGAAATATTCAACTTAATAAATATAGTGGAAGAAAAACTGGAAACCAAATCATGCACACATAAACACCAATATTTTTTGGTAGATATGCCTGGAAAAATGCTAGAGGGAAAATCAGTGTTGAGAATGATTTTGTTATGCTAAAATCAGACCTCCCGTAATAGGGATAAAGGCACAATAAGAGAAATACGAATGTAGACAAACTTAGAAGAGTATGATTTCTTGTATGACCCAAATATGCATGTTTTTCAAGATGTACATTCATGTCCTTAAGAATTCCCACGTATACACACCTATCTCCACTAGTGTCTACGTACACATATGAAAATACTATACAAAATACTTTGTACGACGCAACTCTTGCTTCGCTCAACTGAAACCCACTTGTCGTAGCCTCTATTCTGTCTTCTCAATGATCTGATCTCTAGATGGAAGTCCTTCTCCACCTAGCCAAGATCTCCTTGAATCACAATCCTTTATGATCCAACCCTATTTTTGTCTACTCTCTCAACACAAGTATCAAGTGTATTCCTCCTTCACCCTAGACTTTCTTTTATATTCTCGAGTTATAATCTAACCCTAATCTCCAAAGTGATTAACGGTTGCCATTACTTCTCACCTCACTTGAAATTAATGGCTAAGATTACATACTAATTACTTTTGGCATTTTCTTTAAATAACACAATTAAATAAATAAATAATTAAAGCACTTTAATTTAATATTTTCTTTAACTAAAGTAAAGTTACCAAGATAGAAGACTTTGGACGACTTCCACATGCTAGACACTAAGCATATGCGGAAATACCTGTGTGATGTTGCATGCATCAAAATTTAGCTATATGTTAATTTTATATATATGTTGTTTAAGATATCACAACTTTGGAATAAAATAGATATGAATAAGATACTAATATAGGTAGGTGTAAGTCTACTTGTTCCTTTTGATAGGTTGTCATTAGTTGACCATAAGGGTTTTTGAGTGGTTAAGTATTTTCTTGATTGGGAAAGGATTTTCATTGTACATTTTGTTCTTTCACATTGGAGTTATATTGAGGCCAAACATGAACCAATCTCCCACCCATAAATAAATGAGAGATAGATTGTACACATACTATGCATGTACACATGTCTTCAAAATACTATGCCTATACACATGCCTCATCCACTGTCCTTGGCTTGAAAATCATCACTTTATTTCATAGATTGGTATTTAGAACCCCCAAATACTCGAGGAGTACATCTGGGTTCTTCGGAGAGATACCCAACACGATGACCATGTTTTTGAACTCGGTGGTGTACTCCTATACACTCTACCCTTGATTCTACCATAAGTAGTGTCATCATATCCATTGGTCCTCTACATACCTGATAGGGTAGAATTAAGACTTGATGATGGTTTTGAAGTCCTCCTACCTAATTACTGGTGGAACACCCTCTAGGCTGAGAATTTCCATATGGATTTCCCACCAGGTTAAAGCATGGACATCTAACTTTAGTCTGCACATGTTATATTTTCCCCTTCATCTATATGGTGAATTGTTAAGCCCTAATATTGGCTCATTACCCCTTAATTGGGGCATATTAGATTAGTAATGCTATTTTATTTATGTCGGCTTTAGGCCATTAGTTGTAATTTAGATTAGTAATGTTATTTTAATTATGTCGGCTTTAGGCCAT
>ML786801.1:187266-218550 GCA_009831015.1 Picea engelmannii | reverse complement strand
TTATAAATTTTCTTATGGGATGATTCAGATAGAAAAAAATAAAGGTTATTTATAAGACATATCAATGTATATTTCTTGAAAATTTCATCTTCAGTTTCATTATAATTTCATAGATATACCTTGTGGAAGATAGGGTTTTTGACTAGTCCTCTAACTAGTGGCAAATAGGTGTTCTAGGTAAAACAATCATACCTTCTTCATAGAAGATCCAAATTTAGTGAGATGTGTCACATTTGAAAGAGGAAATTCCCTAGTTGTTTTGGTACAATTTGTTGAATCTGGTATTAAATATTGGATACATGGAATTATGTACAAGTTCTCTCTCCAGGAAAGGACAAAATTCAACAAGGTTTGGGAAACTTACCTTAACGTTCATTTGTCACACCCAATTATGGTCATACGTATGGCATTGCAGAGAAGACATATGAGAGTAATAAAGGCCAAAATTTCAAATATATAAGGGCCAAAATTTAAGAAATACAATAGGAGTAAGGTCGGCTAGAAGGGAAAACTCCAAATTAGAGTTTCAAAGGTACGTAACTTAAAATTGGCATAACTTTTGATTGGAAGATCTGTTTTTGGCAATTCAAAAATTGTGTTAAAGAGAAAATATAGGTGAATTATTATTTTCTCACATGGTTCCAAAGGATCGTCCAAAAAATAATGGTACTCATAAAAACACAAGCATGAATTCTGAAGAAAATTAATACTTTGAAAATAGACTAACCCAATTAAACAACCAAGTTGATGAAATGAGTAGTAGTATGTTAAAACATGTGCATTTAACACAATATTTGAAACATATGAAAATGAATATTAAGGAAAATAGTACACAAATGGAACATGAGATGGATGAAACTATGAAAACAAATATGGCGGAAATGCAAAATAAGATGGATAAGAAGATGAATGAAAATAGTGCACACATGGAAAATATGATGGATGACATGAAAAATAAGATGTATGACATGACAAATAATATGGATAAAAATATACAAAACTCTATAAATTAATTGAAAAATTCATTGTCTTCCATGATGTTTCATGCTTTAGATGAGAGACCCTTTAAAGGAGATATCAAAATGCAAGAAACTTGGGAAAATAAAGGTAGTATTCTGGTTGAATAACATGTCGATAATAAACAATTTTCTAGTGGATTTAAGTCTAATAGTGGAGTTAATTACGGTGGGGGTCCTAAATTCAAATTTCCCAATATTGATTAAAGAAGTTTGATGGTACAAATATCTTTACCTGGGTGAACCAAATGGAGTAATATTTTGAACTGCATAATATTATGGATGATAAGAAAATGATTCACATAGATACTTTGAACTCTAAGATAAAACCATATCAATGGTATCAATGGGTAGTTTAAAGGAAGCCCCCTTTTTATCATTATACTTGGGGTTTATTTACAAGAGACTTAGAAGTAGAATATGAGAAGGTTTGGGAACATGACTACTTCAATCAATTGACAAGAATCAAGAACTTAAGTGATATTGAACATTATAATTCAGAATTTCAGGTATTGGCCATAAGGGTGGATACCATAAATGATGAAAGTTTTTTGGAAGCTTACATGGACAGAGTAAAAGAAGGCATTAAACATGAGATTTTATTAAGAAATCCAACAAATATTATGGAATATATGCAATCTATTCATCATATTGAAGCCAAGAATAAGGCTACGCATAAGTCTACCATTGGACCATACACAAGAAGAATATAGTATTTTAGGGTTAATAGGACAAGTGTACCTCAACCAACAAAGTTGACACCTCAAAAAATGGATGAAAGAAGAGAAAATGGATTATGTTTCAATTGTGACGACAAGTACAGTGAGGAACATAAATGGAGCAACAAGTGAGTATTTTACAAAAACAATGAAGAGGGAGACGATCAAGATTTGGAACCATCACAAGATCTAGAGTTAGAAGATACTACTCCAACGATATTGTCTATGCATTGGTCGACATTGGTTCCCCACAAAACCTCAAGATAGAAGGATTTATCAAAAAGAAACATGCAACAATGTTGATTGATTCTAGTAGTACCTATAACTTTATCAATTACAAATTAGCAAAAGATCTCAATTGCTTTGTATATCCAGCACCAGAGTTTCAAGTAATGATTGCAAATGGAAGTACCATTAATTGTTCTGGGAAGTGCCATAGTATTAAGCTCAATATGGAGGAGTATTTATTGGATAGTCCCATGATTTCCATCAAAATGGGAGGTGTTGATGTTATATTAAGGGTCCAATGGTTACAATCATTGGAAACAATGACTCTTAATTTTCAAGATCTTTTCATGAGATTTTCATTAGAAGGAAAGGAAATTGAGCTTGGAGGTATCCAAGGGAAACCCTCTAAAGTGATAAGCTCTAACAACGTAAAAAAATTACTCAAAAAGGGACACCATGGTGTAATTGCACAATTGCGCTCACTAGATATTCAAACATATATAGTTTCTGCTCTAGTGGATCTCCAAAACATTATCAACAATAATTCCATTGTATTTGGAGAGATTCCTAAGGGTCTTACACCTACTCAAGATCATGCCCATGGTATTCATCTATGATCAGAAAGTGTACATCCAATCTTCCATGTTTCTTTCTTAAAGAAGATAATCAGTAACAAGATCCCATTTGCAGTATACCTAAGCAGGTAATATGGGGTACCTAGGGAGGTACCCAATGGGAATGTGGTTATGCATTATTAGTAGAAGTCATTTAATATACGATAATGTGTTCATTCAATGTAAGGTGGACTAGGTCCACTATATTAATAAAGGCCCACTATGGTAGTTGGATGTAATAAATGTGGGAAGGATCTCTAGAAGGTTCCTAGGAGATAGAGAGAGCTACATAAAGAAGTGTAAGAAATGTAATGAAACATAAGGAAGAATATTGTGAATGTATCAAACATTTTTTGAGGAGTGTTATCCTTCCTTAAGGATTAATATATGGTGTTACCCTACCTAAATGGTTTTGTCTACATTCTTGTGTTGAGTATTTTGGTGAATGGTTTGGTGTTTATTATTGGTTTATTATTGAAGTATTTTTGCATATTATTCAGGTACTTAACACCAATGCAAACTATTTTATCAAAGATTAATTGAGAAGGGAAAACCATACTTGAACCACAAACAACACTTGAAATATGGATTAAGAAGATGCAAAATCGAGCAATTACTGAGTACCTCATCAAATGGAAGAACCTACCAGTGGAATAGGTGACATGTGAAGATGATTTCTTCATGCAGAAACAACCATGGTTGTCAAGTTTTGAGGACAACAATTGTTTGAAGGGGAGGGGAATGTTAATCCCTAGACAAAGCCCCATGTTATGTATACAACTCCTTATTAAGTCTTAGATATTGAATTATTACATTTCTAGTGCTATATTTGTATGTCAGCTAGAACCATTCATTGCACCCTTTCATTATAAATTTACCCTTTGTATCCTATATATATAACAAGGAGACTGAGTCTTAGGATCCTATTATCACATCTCATATTGTATTCTGAATTGGATATATTGTAAAAGGAGTTTTCCCCCTCGAAGTGGAATCTAATTATTGATTTTTTTATTTAAGGCATTGAATCATAACAATTTCTTACTTCCTCAACCCTTAATTATGATAAGATTTTTTACCTTATAGAATCTTCTTGAAGTTACATATGTGGCTAAACCCATATGCATGAGTAATGGGGGACGACATGGCATCCACTCATACCATGGTGGTCAACATAATAGGTCAACTTGTGAGATTCATAACATTTGCATACGAGCTCTGATTGATGTGATTTTTTCATCGTTGGAAAGGTCTCATTGTGGAAAATAATATAAATGGGTATAAGCCAAAGGTGAGAAAGTTTTGACCTACAAAAATTCCATTTGATGCCGCAAAATAGCTCTGGAATGTTTCAAACCCCAATTTCTAAACTGAAACCTACCATTAAAATGACCCTACAAGTTGATTCCTCCAATTTTTCCACTCTAAAAGAATCTATATAGATGAAAATTAATATAATAATCCAATACAAATCACCTAATGATGCTCATATCCCCAAATCAAAAGCCTTAGATCCCCTCAAGAAGTCATTTATGATCATTTGAGATATCCTTTGTGACCCTTAAGCTTTAAAAGTTGCCTAAGACCTCTATAGGTTAGCTGTGGTCATTTGTGGCAACGTGTTTGTCATGAGATTCCTAAAATATTTGTACTTTGGCATCACTTGTACTTATTTATTCACCCATGTGAACCCTCTTCCTGGGCTGGGTATTCCAGTAAATAAATTGGGCCTGTTGATCCTACCAGAGAATCCAAATGCAATTACTAAAGCCTCGCTACCAGGGTTGGAATTTCAAAACCCATGAGCACATGAAATTTGATGATTTTTCCAATTTCAATGACTTCAATGACCATTCTGCGGGTTTCTACGAAGAATATTGATGATTATTAAAAAAACTTAACTGTATTTGAAAAGCAATTTGCCCGTCAAATTCCATCCCTACTCGCTACTTACCAGAGGAAGGTGATAAAGAGAGAATGATGAAAAATTGTGCCAATGATGTGTTTCCATGTTAACAAGTTGACAAAACTTAGTTGTTTATGATTTGTTGTCCGTATTATAATTATTGAAAGTAAAAGATCTTGAGACAAGGACCAGATCTTTGCATGGAACCCATATGATGTTGAGCTTGAGTTTCACGCGACCAGTCATTCTTAGGTACAACTGCCCTTCCTCCGCTAACTATCATTCTTTCTTGAGCATGTGTCCTACAAAGAGTAAAGAGATAAAAACTTTTGTTATGGATAAGTTCCAAAAACATACTTGGAAGAAAGAGCTAGGGAGAAAGAAGAAGTACTACATTGAAGAGTTTAACTCCACTCATAACCATCAGCAAAAGGCGTACATAGGGGCCAATATTTCTTGGAGATCTAAAATTCTTATTGCTCAATTAAGGACTAATTCTCATCAACTCCGTTGTGAAACAGGGCAAAAGAAATGTGTGAGGAAAGAGTATGTATTTTGTGCTCTTCTGGAAAAGTGGAAAAAAAAAACATTTCATTTTAGAATGTGAGGCCCTTAAAGACAGTAGGGAAAATTATGCAAGAATTCTGGCAGCTAGTTCTTGGGATAATCTATTTAGCAAAGAGTTTGTCGAGAAGTTGGGAGCGGTTATTGTAAAACTTCATAGGAAAAGGGCCGAATACAAAATCCAGGTGGAAAAGAAATCTATCCCATAGGTTATTTTTATCCTCGTGGACGTTAAAAATACTTTCTTTCTTTCTTTCTTTCCAAGAAAATATGGTAGAAAGTTGTAGGGTTGGAATTTCAAATCCGACCAGTCCATCAAATTTAACGGTTTCCACCGCTCTATTCCCATTTTGACACATTTAAATAAGAATGTTAACAGTTTTTCAAAATGTTTTAAATACGGACGACGGATGGGTTTGCCGTCAAATTCCATCCCTGGCAGAAAGCATATGGGAGCTCCCAATCGCACTAAATTAATTCACATTATGATGAAAAATGTCACGCGCAATGTCTCCCTAGTGGCCAAAGATGGTAAATATACACTGGCATAATATCACACATGAAACAAGCGTGTAAGGACACAAGTGGAAAGACAATTTCGTTTGTCGGAAAATTTGACAAAACTAATACATATTCGACATAGAGGTATACTTTTGGTTTTGTTTTTATAAATAGAAATAATAAAAAAAAAAGCAAAACATAAAAAGACAAGACATAAATAACTATCTTTCTTTTCTAATTTAAATTTATTAATAATAATAATAATATATTATTATTAATTTATTTTATGTCCCTACTAAAACCCTTCATTAGACAAGGTTCTCAAATTTCAAGGTGCTAAACATGTATTTTGATGCATGTGCATGGATATATTGGGGTGATTACAAAAGTTTGTAGAACAATAAGATATTCACATATATGTTTTTGAAATTCTTTGAAGATAATGTGCTTCATGCATTGAGAGGGTCACATTTGGAAATTATGTAGTTGGAGTGGATGAGATGGAGATGGAGATGGAGATGTTATATGGGTAAATTTTAAATTGTATTGTGTTGTTGTGTTGATAGATAATCCTATATATTGATATATGGAATGTTATTTTGAAATTATGTAGTTGGAGTGGATGAGATGGAGATGTTATATGGGTAAACTTTAAATTGTATTGTGTTGTTGTGTTGATAGATATTCCTATATCTTGAGATATGGACTGCCACTTATGTATGATAGTTTGCTTCATGATAGGATATGATAGTGTGCTTTATGATAGGATTGGGGTATTTTTGGGTGTAGTAATAAGAAGGTTAGGTTAGATATTTATGCATGTTGTTATTATGATATGTTCTTAGTGCTCATCTTGATTGGATTTGGATTTGTAGTTTTGAAGATAAGTACTTTATCCTTTCTTTGTAGTGTGTTTTTCTTGGGAGTATCTAGGTATTTTGTTATCTCGTGATTTCCTTACTCCAAATTAGATTAACATCTCACAAAACAAAAATAGACTATTGAAATATTGAACTTAGTAAATCTAGTGGAAGAAAAACTAGAAACCAAATCATGTACACATAAACAACAATATTTTTGGGTAGATACTCCTAGAAAAACCCCGAAGGGAAAACCAATGTTGAGAATGATTTTGTTATGATAAAATTGGGGTTCTTGTAACAAGGATAATGTCCTACTAAGAGAAATATGACTTCAGACAAACCTAACAATCTATTGTACATCTTAAATATGCATGTTTTTCGAGATGTACGTGTCTGTCCTTAAGTACACCCACGTATATGTTCCTGTCTCCACTGACACCCACGTACACGTATGGAAATCCTTTATGGAAAACTGTGTACAATGCAACTCTTCCCTATGGATTCGCTGAACTAAAGCCCACTCACGACAACCTTTGTTCTCTCTTCTCAATGATATGATCTATAGATGGAATCCTTTTCCACCTATCCGAGATTTCCTTGAATCACGTTCCTTCGTAATCCAACCCTCTATATGTCGACTCTCCCAATACAAGTATCAAGTGTTTTCCTCCACCCTAGCCTTTCTTTTATAATCTTGAGTTATAATCTAACCTTAATCTTCAAAGTGATTAATGGTTGAGATTACTTCTCACCTTGCTTGAGATTAATGGATAATATTACATGCTAATTACTTTTAGCATTTTTCATAAATAACTCAATTAATTAATTAACTTTACTTTAATAATTCCTTTAACTAAAGCGATGTTACCAAGATAGAAGACTTTTGATGAATTTCACATGCTAGACACCAAGCATTGTGTAAATACATGTCTGATGCTACATGCATCAACACTACCTCTTAGCAAGGAAGGTATTCTGCACCTCTCGAAGTTTGTCTTTGAAGAACACAAACTTCCCTTTCTTAAAATATCTTTGAAGGGTTTGGTTAAAATATCTGCAACATGGTCATCATTGGAAATACATTGAAGCTTCATTGTTCCCTTCTACATCCTATCTCTAAAGAAGTGGTATATGATCTCAATATGCTTAGACTTATCATGGAATACTAGATTCTCTGAGAGTTTGATACAACTCTAATTACCACAGTATATCATCATAGGCTCCAACTCCTGACCAAATAAACTTGTAATAAATTTGTGAATCCAAATGTCTTCACAACTAGCCATACTCGTTGCCATATACTATGCCTCTATTGAACTGAGTGCTACATAAGTCTACTTCTTGATGAACGAGGTAATCACTATTGATCCCAAGATGAAGCAACACCCTGAGGTTCTCTTTCTGTCTACTTCACTCCCTTACCAATCTAAGTCTATATATCCGTTCAAATTCACTCCATCTCCTCCAAGTTACCTAAATCCATACTCCTTTGTAACTCTCAAGTACCTGAGCATATCTTTCATTGCGATCCAATGCATGTGACTCAGCTCCACCATGAGCTAACTCAAGGTGTTCATAACAAAAAAAATATATGGCTCGGTGTTGACCAAATACATTAAGGACCCTATCAGATGCATGTATATCCCGAGATCTACCAATTTTGAATATGAAGTGATGACCTTCTTCATATTGGTAACCATAGGTGTAGTCATTGGTTTACAGTTTTCCATCCTAAATCTCCTCGAGATCTCTACTGCATACTTCATTTATCTAAGGATGATATATATTGATACCTACCATACCTCTAATCCCAATAAATAATGCATTAAGTCAATTCCCTTCATCTCAAACTCACTATCTAAATATTCGTTGCACCCTGCAATAAGATATTTTGCACCTATGACAAATAAATATTCAACATACAAAACCAACATGAATGGATCCACCCCAACAAGTATGAAGTACAAGTTTAGATCCACCTTAGTATTTGTAAATCCCATACTCTACAAGTATCTGTCAATCCTGGAATACCACACCCTAGGTGCATGTTTGAGTCTGTGCAAGGATTTCTTAAGCCTACACACATGAGAATCCATCCCATGTACCTCAAATCCATGAGGTTTCTCTATGTGTGCTTCCTCCTCAATGATCCCATTGAGGAAAGGTGTTTTCACATCCATCTGTTGTATCCTCTACCTCATGAATGAAGCAATAGAAATAACAACTCAAATAGAAGCATACCTGGAGACTAGAGAAAAAGTCTCATCGTAGTCCACTCTCTGTTTCTAGGAGAACCCTCTCGCCAAAAACATTTCCTTGAACTTCTTGATGCTACCATATGCAACATGCTTGATCTTGTAGATCCACTTGGAAATCACAACTGACTTCCCCTCCAGTCTTGGCAGTATGCACCAAACATCATTCCTCATAATAGGGGTGTACTCATCTACCATGGCATCCCGCCATACTTGTTTATCTATTGCTTCCTCAAAATTGGAAGGGTCAGCATCAATGACACTACTCATAAGCACCATATAGTTTAGCAACTTATTGAGAGTCTTGTGCTCTTTTCCCACACTCCTATGAGCCTCACTAACATCCTTCAATGTTTGTAATAGCCACCTAGGCCTTCTGGTAGCACTAGAAGGGGATAACTCCTCCTCCCCACCTAAAGTTTAGAGTACTAATTGTTTCTCATCCTTCAGAGCCTGCTGCTCCTCATCCTCTGTCACTGCTGATGTGTTAGGGACCTAACCTCTCTAACCCCTCATGTAGGTAGAATAATATATTTTCCATGTAATAAAGGCCAATATTAATAAGGCCTAGCAATAAAGAAGAATAATTCAAATGTAAGAAGACCAAATATAAGATTCGACTTATAGAAGATATTCCTCTAGACTTTTCTTTTGATAGATAGATTTAGTATAAATAGGAGTCAAGGGCATGAGAAGTTTTTTCTTGATAATTATTGTAATAGAGCATTCCTTTGCTAGAGGTTTCCCCCTCAAAGAGGCAAGTGAAAATTGTTTCCTATCAATAAAGGTATTATTTTGGTGTTGTGGTTTCATCTATTGTGTTGTTCCACTATTATTCTCTGCAATATTTCCGTTTTCAACTATTACAATAGATCTGGTACCTTACAAGTGGTATCAGAGAAATTTCCTTGGCAGAAAATTGTGGGTTGTTTATTTTCAGGGTAGAGATGTTTTATGATGTCTTAAAGCTACAGATATATGTCGTTCATCACATAAATCCATTGTCGGGGAAGATACACACAATAACTACAAGTGGTACTTAAGCACACATTGTTGGCCACCCTTGTAACCCATGTTGGTACCCCTTCGAGTGGTAGCGCATTAGACAATGCTTGTATATGAATCGACCTATATATCCTCAAGCCCTCTGTAGGTAAACCAATTGGTCGCTTGACTGCTATAGTTCCACCAAGAAAAACTCTTGGGAAGATACTCTCTAGTACCTAGGTAGTCAGGTAGTATGACTAAGGGCACGGTATAGCCTCCTTAGTTGGTGCACTGAGATATAGGGCTGAGTACTACTGTTGGACCTCACATGTATATCAAAGAGATATAGCACAGGGAAAACCCTTTCTGTAGAAACCATGAATACCCTAACCCTTGGGTAGGAAACAGAAACATAACAGACAAGATCTATTGTCATGCAACCTTACCTCCTGCATTCTGGTTGTGAAATTACTACACATTTCTTCCTATTAAGAATTTGGTCATTTCCACAGTGAAGTATTACTCATATCGAAGTATAACTCCGTAGGAGTAAAAAAAATTCTTAAATCCTATTGGCACCATTATTTGAGCCCTATCCCATTGGATACCTCTCTTATCCCTGATTGTAGTCATACCTATCATTTTTCAACAATTATTTTTCTCGTGGACCTGAACTCCTTTCGACCCCCTTATTTGGGTCTTTCCCCATTGGATTCCCCTCATTTCCCTGGTCATTGTGATACCCTTCACCCATAACCCATTTTATTTGAGGTACCACCCATCCCTTTTTGTTTCCCCCCTTCATCATGGCCCACACCGATAGCCAAGACCTCGAAGCTTGCTTCAATTCCTTATCCTTTGCTTTCACAGAGACCTAGCAGGAAGTGTGGCACCTCAGTGACAATATTTCCACCATAAATAAAAACATGCATTCCACAATAGACGAAAAAATGGAAACCTTGAAATGGGACCTCTCTACCGATATTTCATCCTTCACTGGGATGATCTATGCCAAGATGAATATCCCTTGAGACCTTACCTCCTCTAACCGAACTTTTCACCTCGAAGGTGAAACTCCCTCCAATTCCCAAAATTTTTAGCCCCATCACTTTTAGTGTGATCTATTCCTTCTGTGCATGGATGTGAACAAAATTGTTGGTTCAAATCCCACCAGATGGGTAACTTAAATGGAGCATTATTTCTCTTTATACGACATTACGGATGAGTTGTCCAAACTCTGGTATGGTGTTCTCCACCTAGATCAAGAATGTTGGAAATGGTGGCAATGGAGAAAAAATGATTGCAAAGGGTATGTGGCTTGGACACAATTTGTTGCAGAGTTTTACGAACGTTGTCACACTGACACCAACAATTTAGGCTGTTTGACAAAGTTGAAACATTCTGGTAAATTGGAAGACCTTATTGCTTCTTTTGAGGGATTGGATTTCCACACAGAAGGCAAGTCTGATGATTTTTTCCAAGAATGATTTATCAATGGCCTCAAGGATGAGATTTTTTCCCATGTCCTCATGGCTCACCCCTAGAGTTGGTTTGAAGCTACTAAAAGTGATAAGGAATCACAACAGGTTGTCTCTTCTCAAATTAGAAATCCCTCCTTTATTCCTCACCCTAAACTATTCACTCCCACTCCTCCTTCCACTCCACTAAATATCCAAAAATTGACCTGGGAAGAAATGGTTGAACACAAACTCATGAGCCTTTGTTATAAATGTGATGACAAATATTTTCCTAGGAACAAGTGTAAGGAACAAAATCTTTTTATGGCCATCTTTAAGGATGTTTCTTAAGAAGAGGTCTAGGCTCCCCTTGTTGTCTAATCACCTAAATAGAAAGACTTGAATCCACCTCAGACCCCCTAGAAGTTGAACCGGTCATTTCCTTGAATGCTCTTACTGGCTTATCTTCTCTCCAAACCCTCAAGATCATTGATTACATTAAGCATCGAAATTTCATCATCCTTGTTAACAGTGGCAACACCCATAATTTTATTCATCGTCGCATTTCCCAAGAAACTAATTACTATATCTAAGCAGTGAACAAATTTCAAATCATGTTTTCCAATGGAGGGTCCATGAAATGTGGGGGGGAATTGTGAAAATTTGCATCTCCAAATTGGTTAGTACCACATGAAATCTCATATGTTTTTTATTGACATGGGTGGTTGTGACATTGTGCTGGGTGTCGAGTTGTTAAGGAATCTGGGCCCCATTCTCATGGATTTTTAGGAATTAACCACGTAATTCAACTAGGAGGGCCAACACTATAAATTCCAAGGAATCACAATAGGTTCCCCTAAGATCACTAGTTCCCATATCATGGAAAATCTACTCAAAAAGATCATTCTGACATTATTGCACAACTTTGTTCCATTCAAGCCACCGAGACACCCTCTGTGACTCTTGACCTCCAATCCATCATCTACAAACATCAAGTTATTTTTTCCACTCCCTAAGGACTTTCTCCTTCCCATGGTGTCCATGATCATTCCATTCCCCTTGTATCCAATATCCTTCCTCCCAATGTCCATCCCTATCACCATCGCTTTTCCCAGGAAAATGAAATTGAGAAAATTGTTCAAGAATTGCTCGCAACAGGCATTATTCATCCTAGTACTAGCCCCTATTATTCTCCTATGGTCATGGTACTTAAGAAATAAGGATCTGGGTGCATGTGTCCTGAATTTTGTTCCCTGAACAAACTCACCATCAAATACAAATTTCCCATTCCTTTCATTGATGATCTCTTGGATGAATTAAGCAGTGCCCAATTCTTTACTAAAGTTGATCTTCATTCTGGTTACCACTAGATACGTATGAAAGAGGCATACATTCCTAAGACCACATTTCTAACTCATGAGGGACACTATGATTTATTGGTCATGCCCTTTGTCTTGTGTAATTCTCCCTTCACTTTCCAAAGCCTCGTGAATCATGTATTTTGTCCTTTTCTCCATTTTTTCTTAGTTTTCTTTGATGATTTTCTCATTTATAGTAAACCCTAGACAACCCATCTTTCTCATGTGGATCGAGTTCTTCATATACTCTCTTAGCACCAATTTTTTTTCAAACTATGTAAATGTGCTTTTGGAGCCTCAAAAGTAGAGTACTTGGGTCTTATTGTTGGCAAGGCAGGTGTCAGGGTGGATCCTAAGAATATTGAAGCAATGCAAGATTGGCCTTTCCTTAAGACTCTCAAAATATTGTGTGGTTTTTTTGGTTTAACGTGCTATTATTGAAAGTTTGTTAAGAATTATGGAAATATGACAGTGCCTCTCACTTCTCTCCTTAAAAAGAATACTTTCACTTGGACTCCAGTAGTTGATCATTCCTTTCAATCTTTGAAGGAGGATATGTGCACCACTCCTGTCTTGGCCCTTCCTAACTTCACAAAGACATTTGTCCTAGAATGTGATTCTTTTGGGAGAGGAATTGAGCAGTCCTTATGCAATATGGTCGACCTTTTGTCTTTACGAGCAAACAATTGTCAGAGTGGAATTTGGGCCAATCAATCTATTAAAAGTAAACGATGTCTATTGTGCATGCAATGGATCTCTGACGCCCTTATCTATTGGGTCAACACTTCCAATTTAAGACAGATCATCAGAGCCTCAAGTATTTTCTAGAACAACGTATTTCATCCCTAGAGCAACAAAAATGGGTGACTAAGCTCTTTGGATATGATTATGAGATCATTTACAAGAAAGACAAAGACAAAGACAATGTGGTTTTTGACACTCTTTCAAGAAAATATGAATATGAAGGGTCCCTTTTTTCCCTCTCCTTCATTGTGCTAGATTGGATCCAAGTTGTTTTCCAGGATTGGCTACAAGATATCAAAATTTTCAGTCTGATCCAACAATTGCAAGACAATTCTCCAGTTTCCCCAGGGTACTCATCGCACAATGATGATATTTGCTACAAAGGTCATCTATGTTTAAGTAAATAGTCACAAATTAAATCCATGGTGCTTTTCTAAGCTTCATGCTACACCTACAGCTAGGCACTCAGGGTTTACCAAAACCTATGATAGAGTCAAACATTCCTTTTTGTGGGATGGTATGAAATAGGAAATTCATACGTTTGTGGTGGAATGTGATGCCTTTCAATGCAACAAGGGAGAAATATTCAAAGCCTCAAGAACACTACAATGATTCTAATCCCACCTACTATTTGGAGGGATATCTCTATGGATTTCATTGTTGGATTACCTAAATTAGAAAATAATTCAACCATCATGGTGGTAGTTGATCGTCTTTCTAGGTATGCTCATTTATGTTCTCTTCAACACCCTTTCACTGCCTCCATTGTGGATCAAAGTTTCATGGATCATATCTTCAATCTTCATGGAATGTCTCATTCTATTGTTTCCAATAGAGATCCCATTTTCACCAGAAATTTTTCGCTAGAATTGTTCAGGCTACATGGAACACAATTACATCTCAACACTGCTTTTCATCCCCAAACTGATGGTCAAACTGAAATTGTCAACAAGTGTTTGGAAACAT
Source organism: Picea engelmannii (assembly GCA_009831015.1). Taxonomy (NCBI): domain Eukaryota; kingdom Viridiplantae; phylum Streptophyta; class Pinopsida; order Pinales; family Pinaceae; genus Picea; species Picea engelmannii. Next base: position 204,372 of record ML786801.1, on the reverse strand, counting down.
ATTTGAGGTGTTTTTTTGTATGGACAGAAAAATTATTGGGCTTAATGGTTACCCCTAGGTGAATGGTGGTACAACACTTCTTACCATACAACTAATCTCAGGACTCATTTTGAAGCGGTATATGGAAAAAATCCACCTTTACTTCTATCATACATTCTCGGCATCTTGAAGGTACATGTGGTTGAAAAAAATATTACATTTTGAGAGGATACTCTTCGTACCCTCAAAGATAATTTAATAATAGCTCATAATCACATGAATAAACAAGCAGATCAAGGTCACCTAGAATATCAATTTAATGAAGGGGACGAGGTGTTTCTTTGACTATAACCTTATAAGCAGACTTCACTCAAGGATGACCATTGTCAGAAAATGGCGCCCAAATTTTATGGTCCTTATACAATTATCAAGCACGTGGGATAGGTGGCCTATAAAATATCTTTTCCCAACCATTCTAAGATCCATCCTATTTTTCATGTCTCTTGCTTAAATAAGGTGTTTGGAACTAAGTGCCAAAATCAAACAAGTTTTCCTGGTATGGATGAAGAAGGCTCCATCTGGTTGCAACCACAAGAAGTCTTGGACCATTTTGAGCATCATCTCCATCATTGCACCATCAAGGAAGTTTTAGTCTATTGGAAAGATACAACTCCATCTGATCCCACCTGGGATCCCACTACCATTCTGCAACAATTTCCTCATCTCAATCCTTGAGGACAAGGTTATTTTTTAAGGGGTAGGGCATGTTAGGGACCTAACCTCCCTAACCCCTCATGTATGTAGAATAATATATTTTCCATGTAATAAAGGATAATATTAATAAGGCCTAGTAATAGGGAAGAATAATTCAAATGTAAGAAGACCTAATAGAAGCTTTTGCTTCTAGAATATCTTCCTCTATATTGTTATTTAGATAGATAGATTTAGTATAAATAGGAGTCGAGGGCATGAGAAGTTTTTTCCTCATAATTATTGTAATAGAGTGTTGCTATGATGGAGGTTTATCCATTGAATATTTTGGTGTTGTGGTTTCATCTATTGTGTTGTTATGCTATTATTCTCTTTGGAATATTTATATTTTCATCTATTATAATATATTTAGCACCTTACATGATGACTCTCAAGATCTCCTAGATGCCAAGTTCTCCTCGAACTTAACATCTCTGCACACAATTGTCTTCTTTTATGTTGGAATGAAGATCATGTAAGCATTTGAGGTCTCACTATACCCCACAAATATACCCTTCTGTCTTGAAGGCTCTAGCTTCATTCTATTTTCCATAGGCACATGGATGTGGACTGGAAAATAAAATATCCTCAAATGACCAACCTCTAGCTTCACTTTTGTTAATGCCTCCTTCGGAGTCTTGTCCCCCAATATTATGGGATGACTCTTGTTCTACACATATATTTATATGTTACATGCCTTTTTTGAAAGAAACATAGGAAATTCATGGTCATGTATCATAGCCCTAGTAGAACCAACGATGAACCGATTATTTCTCTCTACAACCCCATTCTACTTATGGTTGTATGAGATGGTTATATCCCTCTTGAATCCTTTCCTGCGTGCAAAAATCATTGAATTCATTGGACGTGTACTCTCCCCCATTATTCGACCTGAAGACCTATATATTCTTACCTTTTTGGTTCTCTACATCATATTTAAACTCTTGAAACCATCTGAATACCTTATCCTTTGTCTTCATGAAGAAGATCCAGGTTTTCCTGTAAAAATCATCAATAAACGTCACATAGTATGACGATATATGTAATGATTCTACTGACATCCTCCCACTCACATTTGAATGGATAAGATCCAATATCCCCTTGGACCTACTCTAGCTTCTTGAAAAAACAACCATGGAATTCTTGCAAAGTGCACACCCTCTGCACACTCCCTGCTACTCAATACTAAAATCTGGATTACTTGTAACAATCCCCCTCAAAATCAGAAAATCCTTGTAGTTTAGGTGTCCCAAACTTTTGTTCCACAACTCACATAGGTTTTCACTATTGTGTACCAAATCCTGAGCAATCTTTCCTTGCAATCTATATAAAGTTCCCTCTCTAACCCCAATGACCACTGTGTTGTTCGATCTAGATTTCTATGGACGTATAAAAAAAAGTAATAACAAAACCCATGTCCTCCATAGGTGAGAGTGAAAGAAAATTATTCTTAAAACTTGGTATGTAAAGCACATCGTGGGCATATAACAAACCTACTGACTCAAGTTGAAACGTAATTGTTCCCTCTCCCTTCACTGCATATTTGGCATCATCACCAAGCTGCACATGAACATATGAGTTCCTATTTGTCAAGCTACTAAATAGCTCTCATGATTATGTCATATGAAGAGATGCACCACTATCCAAGAACCACACACTCCTCATGATTTTGTTCATATAAAGGAAACAAAGTAGTGATAAATCCTTCTCAAAATTTGTTGCAAATTCATGTAGCTATGTTTTTGCTGATGTTGTTGTCTATGTATTTCCTTTCCCATTCTTCTTCTCCAGAAATTGAAATGCATAATTTCCATTATTATGACATGAAAAGAACTTGATTTTACTCAATTCCTTCTGTTGAGCACTCAACACACCCTAAAAATCCTATGTCATTTTTTTTCCACTTTTTGGGTACCACTTGATTTTTGAACTTTGATTTGATTTCATATTTTGAGAAATGTTTGTCTTTGCTTATTATCTTGAATCTCATTAGTTTTCAGGTCTGTTTGAACTTAAAAAACCTCATGACTTAACAAATCCTTAACACCTGAATAAAGAATAAAAATCTAAAACACTTCACCTGACACACCCAGATTCGACATTGGAAGGAATTCAAAGAAGGAAAAGAGCCACTCAAGAAGCCTCAATCACCAAGCATCAATCTCCTTCGGCATCAAAAAAGGAAGTTTTTTTTTGTTCCAAAGTTTCTGCATAAGGATATCTCTGATAGTCGATTCCTCTTCGGCATCGGTAAAGGGTGAGGGAAATAAATGTTAACGAAGAAAGAAACAATATCGCTGATAGTCGATACCCGACGTGCCTATCGAAATCAAGGAAGACCTAAAAGGATCACAACAAACATTGTGACCACGCTAAAGATCATTGATCCCCAATGTATTTTGGCATCAAGACTTTTCTAAGGAAGCTAATCTGAATAAAATATGCGATATGTTTATCCCCGATCACCAACCCCTGATACATTTTTGGCATCGGTGAGACCAGGTTTTTTTAGAATGCACAACTTGAAGAAATTTCTGATTGTGATTAATACATACGAATCAGGTCACCAGTTTTCAATGCCACATGTCTTTGCAGATTGGAGAAACGTACGGTCTAGTTTCACCTCAAGTCATCCTTGGTTCCCTAGGTTTGAAGTCACACCTCTAGGTCAGCTTTTCCATGACGCCATTATATGATGAGATTTATCAGCATCAAAGATTTTGTGAGGGACATTGACGAAAACGTTCATAGCACATCCACAATCCTCAATCCACCAACTAAGAAAGATACACGATGGGATGTTTTAGCATTAGATACGATTATATTTAGAGAATTTAAGGGGATAATTTATAGCAAATCCCACATTAGTGGCTACCTCGTGCGCCAATCAACACGGTTGTTTGAAATTACCAATAGACCACATCACCCCGACGCCTTCATCGTCAACCCACGATGAATTTAAGTTACAGAGATTCGACGGAAGATTTGTTTAGATTGAACTCATCACCCAAATTGAATAGCTGATGCAACACGGTAAGTTATTCACTGGTTTAAATTTGCATGAGTCGTTGTAAGCAAAATCATTTTGCACGCAAGGAAATTAAGAGCATCCGTAGAAGCAAGATGGGTAATTCAAAAGCTGCAGAGGTCATGTGAGTACCAAATAACCAAGTTTAGAAAGATTTACAGGTATGTACCCAAGTATGTGGATTTTACATTTTTACACTTCATATATTTTTCAACCGATGTTTCTATGTATGCATTCTCTGAAGATTTAGTTTTTATTGCCAAAACAATGCTTCCAAGAAACCCAACCAGATTTAGGTGAAGGCTCCTCTCCAAGGGTCGCAAAATAATTTAAATACGCTCCAAGACCGGAACCTGTCATCAAAACATCGACAAAGAAGGTTTTTATTCATCCTTCAGCCTTTGGAGACACAGAGGCAAGCACAGGGTCCAAGGTAGATTTCCCACATTGGGGAGAACTCTTTAAAAAAACTAGCTGGGAAGAATACCCGACATATATCCCACATAGTGACCTCGATGTGAAGGTGCTCGATGATGAGGTTTTTTCGAATATCTGACGGTCGTACCTACATATGGTGGTGAGCAGAACCCATGTTTTCTCCTATATATAACTTTTGAATTGGCTCATCGACCACATAGACACACATAAGTGTTTGATTAATGATGACAATGGTGGCTGTGTCAGAGTGTTCTTACCTGTCAAAGTCTAGAAGTATTACAATATTAGATACCCTGAGGAGTGACTGGACACATATTTTGTCGTAAAATTCTACAAGTGCCATGACACAAGCCGGGTGATGGCCTCATGGTGGAGGGAAGACAAGAAATACACCAACCGAAGCACTGACTAGTATCAAACGACCAACTTGAGGGAGCCATACATTTACTTGATGGATGCCATCTGCTGATTATATGGGGAAAAGGACTTCTCTAGATTTTCAGAGGCATGGATTCATTTAGCCTACACAGTGGCCATTTATGGGAGCGGTTTCAACTGGGGATTCATCATTTCTAAGAAACTGAGCATTTTCATACAATAGGCTGAGTCGTTGAAGGAAGGAAAGACACCAACCTTCTATATGGATTCATGTTTACTTGATGTCATGTGTGTGAGGAACATTTTCTCCATCATGAACCTAAGCTGGCACATACCAGAGCTCCTGGTCCACGTATATTTCAACATTCTATGGGAGAACATGTACAAGAAATCTTACTCCCTCATTTGCGATGAATTCATCACACATATTTATTTCATTCTTTTTAAGAAAGAATGCTTGAGACGAGGGATGATTTTAAGGATGGAAATTTATTTGAAAATTTAGAAACCTTGGCGAATCTTACTAATACTTCATATGCAAACTATAAATGTTTGGCGATATTTTTGTAAAAATATTCAAATTTCTAAGGATTTTATATGGTTTTTATAAAATTTTGGTGATTTTTAAGGTAAAATGATTTTATCCTATAGAATTTGGGTGAATCATTTATAAAATAGCGAATCTTGTTTTTGGAAAAATGATGGAAAATTAGCCCATGAGCAAAATTTAGCCCCTAAAATCATCTATTGGCCCTTGACCAAGTTTTGGGAAATCCTTGGTCAAGTTTGACCTATTTTGGGACTTTGACAGCCTGTCTAAGGAGGAGTGCAAGATGAAGCAGAGATCACGGGATCTCAGCCCCTTTTTGGGTCCTTTTTGGGATTTGGGATTATGTAATGGGTATGGGATGTCATCCCATGGGTTTACCCATGTTTAGGCCTATTTTGTAAAGCATATATAGAAGATTAGGCGATGTAATGAGAGAGGTCATAAGGAATAACTAAGTGCTAAAGTTGGATTTGTGTGATCAAGATTGTAAGTGCTATGTACATACTGTGTGAGACTTTCAGAGGTAAGTGAAAGTCATTGTAAGAGGTTGTGGAAGGTTGTGTGCTTAGATCTACTCGGGGAAGGAGGATCTAGCGAGATGCGCAGATCTCTTGTCCTATTTGAAGTAAGGTTTTGAGGCTCTGTGCATGTAACCTATTGAAGAAGATAATAAAGAAGAAGAGTTGGTGGACGTAGCTCTAGGGTGGGGCTGAACCACGCATATGTTGTGTTTCTCTACTTTGTGCGATGTCTTGATATATTCAATTGCTAAGTTCTTTGATATAGATAGATAGATCTGTTTATGCTTTGTGCTAATGATGTATATGGATGTTAGATTTGACTTATATGAATGTGCTTAGTGCCTGACTCTGTTTTATCTAACCTAATTATCTACGATAAGTGCTTAGATACATCAGACCTAGATGAATGATGCGATGCTCTATTTTATCTGTGAATTAGATAATGGTTTAATATTGATGAACTATCGGTGCTAAGTGCTCTGTTAAGTATTACAATCATAGATCTGTTTCCCAGCTAAGGTTGAAGACACCTGATTCCTACAACCACCCTTGCCTCTACCTCAGGTGAGATTTCATATGCCTCACAGGTGTTGCCTAAAGAGCCGGTAGTTAGGGTTTTGTTGGTGCGTTTTTGTAGCGTTGATTCTTAGGTATGCCCCTATGCCAACAAATGGTTCCGTTGTCAGGACCTGAAACTGTGATTGTTGGGAACTAAGGAAGAGGAAGCATTGTACAAAGATCCAACCTGAAACTATGATTGCTGGGAACTAAGGAAGAGGAATATTTGTGCAAAGATATGTCCTAAAAATGTGAAATATATGTGCATAGATAAGTCATTCTAGTGCACAGTATTTTACTTGATTTATAAAGCTCTGTGCTAAAGAAAGAAGCTCGATCTGAAGAAAGGAGGTCAGATCTGAAGAAGAGAGGTAAGATCTGCAAGCTCTGTGCTCTGTTAAAGGTAAGAATAGTGAAAATATCTAGATCTGAAAGCTTTGTGCTATGTAGAAGTAAGATAAGTGGAAATTTTTGTTTCTAAAGTATGGATCTAGGTATGTTTGATACATTCTATCCTAGCTTGAAAACTAGGGAACTAATAGATTAAAGAAGGCTTGATATGTGTAGATCTGATAAGAATAGTGAAAGATATGTTATACCTATGCATATAAAGAATGTTTGGAATAACAAGTGGATGCAGGATCCTAGAAATAAATGTTTGCAGGTTAGCTACCATGATTCTAGTGCGCAGTACAAGAAAGGTTGGGAGTCATTTAAAAGAAAGAGAGGATTAACCCTCTGTTACAATTGCAGAAAACTAGGACATCTTGCTAAGGAATGCCCTGGGAGAAGACCTACTTGTCTTTGTTGCAAAGCTATGGACCATGAAGTATTGGATTTCCCTAGAATGATTTCTAGGCTTGAAGGAATGAACATGATACAAGAAAACCCTAAGGTAGATCCAGAAATGGTGGAACCCCAGAAAGAATTAGAGAAAATATTGCTACAGATACCACTGACATGCCAATTTATTAGAGATCTTCAAAGAAAAAGAATACCTTGAAGAAAGAATAAGATACTTCGACATTGACTATGTTCTGGATGAGGAAACATAGGTGAATATCATGCCAAAAATAACTTGGGAATCTATAGGAAGGCATGTTATGATTCCCTCATTAGGAGGACTAGGTCTATTTAGAGGAAATATGATAAACCTATGTGGAAATCTCACCTAGATATCTATGAATGCCAATGGAACTTCAACATAAGAAGATTTTGAGATTGTTAAATTTATTGAGAACAACGCCCCATTTACTATGTTACTAGGAAAACCTTGGATTGAAAGAGATCGGGCTAGAAGGAAAGAAGAAAAATAAGTTTTAGAGTAGAAGAAGCAAGAGTTAAAAGATTTCATGACTAGAAGGATCACACACATAATTGAAGAACAGAAGAACATATCAAAGCTATCTAACACCAAAGACTTGGATGTTGAAGTTGCAAGAACACTAGAAGACCCACTGAATGTTGAAGTACCTATTCTATATAAAGAAGAAGTATCACCCTCGATTCTTAGGAAAGAATCTCAACAATGAGAAGTAACTATGCCAAAACAAGATAATAATCAAAATGGAAAAAGGAATACTGAGACAAAGCTCACTGGAAAGAAATCTAGAAAACTAAGTAAGAAGAGAGATAAGATTGACGAGTTATAAGAGGTTCCAGAGAGAACTTCATAGAAGGAAAATTTGCAAAATTAGAGCTTTGCTGAGATAACAGAGAAATGTCACATGGAACTTCGCCATGGCGAAGCAATATAACCATTGGGACCAATATAACCATTTGGCCGACCCCCCGAATGGGTCAAAAGGAATTTATGGTTCGCCACCAAACCGTTGGACCGCACCATAACAAAAACAACAGAGTTAATCAAGGCTTCTCGACTGTTGCAAGCAATATGTTGCAAAGTTATCTATTTATCCCATCGCGCCATGCACCAAGAACACTATTTCTAATCGTGAATTTGAGATCGCAGACTTGTTGATTTTACATAGTGATCATTGCACTATTTCCTTATATCCTATTGCAGTGTCTAAGTTACTCCTTGAACTCAAAGATTTCCAACCCTGAGTGTGTATGTCGGATGAGTTGAACACTGCAGAGAGAGTTTTCAAAGAAGTTCTGATCGACCTCATGACTGAAAGATTCATTTCGATGTCTACAGGTGTACAAGCATCATTGATGAGAGGACTGCAAGCCTCTCCATCGATTTCTCACAGATCGGGGCCATCCTAACCATCAGTAGAGAAGAGAACCAATAATAAAGACGACCTAGAAAATGCGAAGTTGATTCCATCCATAATGCCCGATTACATCCCGCCTCTGGATGGTGCGGTGAATCATGATAGTGTGCCAAGAGACTTTGAGTACACTATGGTCACTACGTACCTCCCGAAGGAGATACACACGGTTCGAACAGAGAAGGACAAGATCACAACATTGAAGTTCAACGAATTCAACCTCAGAGATCAAATGATCTATTGTATGATTTCCCCATACAAGTACCTAACCAGAACTAAAGGGAATAACTTGAAGATCATCCCTCAGTTGTGGATGATGAACCTCGTGCAGTCCACCCTGCTAAATGTCATGAAGATCCCACACTTCGAAAGACACCAAGAAGTCGACGCCTGTGTCAAGCTGCTACTATCATTTTACCATGGCGTCTACTTATGGCTAGACCGTCACATTACAATTGACCCAACGTTGATACATAGGATCACAAGACTAAGTATGCAAGGATCCGACCCGTAGAACTTTTGTCCAGGAAAATCCACAGATCGTGCTCTAGCACATAAGATCAAGGATATATATGGCGACGTTGAGAAGGGAACAAGAGGCTACAAGGTAGCTTCCATCCAAAGTGGCGCAGTGCACCTCAGATCTCAACTGATAACTAGAAATTTAGTAAGGAAGAACTGACCTATGCAGGTCATTGGTTTTGTTGTTGACCTCTTAGGGAACTACGAGGAAGGCCTACAGATGAACTAGGTGAAGTACCTAGTTAACCAGTTGGAAATAGATTGTCAAGAAGCATAGGATTAGGGTTACAAATTTAATTTCAGCTGGCTCCTGGTCCTCACTGCATTTATTTCCTAGGAGATGCCAGAAGGAGCGACCTTCCCCGACATAGAGACATTCTTATTTCTGACATGGTTCTCTCAATCATTAAATCGAAAAGGACTTCTGAGATGGATTCCTCAAGTGCGGTGAGCTCATCGAACATACACACTCGTGAAAGATAATCAGGGTCACAATGATCTCAAAATACTACACTATGATGAACAATCTACTTGCAATGATCACTGTAGAAAATCACTAGTTCTTTGAGTTTCGATTCTTCAGTTGGAAAAAGTGTTCTTTGGGCACGGTGCGACGAGCTAAATAGGGAATTCATCAACGGTCTACTTACAACGAGTATGAATCTTCCATGGATGTTGATCCATATGTTATTGCATGGTCCAATGGTCTGGTGGTGATCCTTTAATGTTTTATTTCCATTCGGGGTGGAGGTCGAATGGGTATGTATGTTCAATGACTATATTTCTTTTCCACAATGAAGTGTCGTATGTCGTTGTTATGATATCTCGACGAAGATCAATTCTTGTGATTTTTCCTTCTGCAAAGTTTCCTCTAGAATCTTCTATAATTTTTCAATCTTGGCTCTCTTATTACTTAGCTTTCTAGCCTTCTTCCCAGTGAGCTTTGTCTCGATCATCCTTTTTCCATTCTGATTCTTATCTTCTCTCGACATAGTCACTTCGTGATGTTGAGATTCTTTCTTCAGATCCAAGGGTAATACTCCATCATCATATGGATTAGGTATTTTGGTCTTCTGTGGTTCCTCTAATGCACTTATAGCTTTGATATCCAAGTTCTTGGTGTCAAATAACTTAGATCTATTCTCTTGTTCTTCCATCAAGTAGGCAATCCTTCTAGTCATAAATTCCATGAGTTCTTGCTTCTTCAGTTCTAGGGATTCCTTTTCTTATTTTCTTCAGATCTGGTCTTTTTCAATCTATATCTTGCTTAACAAATATGGAAATGCAGCATGTTCCTCAATAAATTTAATAAATTTGAATTCTTCCTGTCGAAGCTCCATGGGTACTCATAGCTATCTGGGTAATCCTGCCGCACAGGGTTACCATTTTTCCTTCAATCAACCCTATTTTTAATAGTGAAGGAACAATAACATACCTTCCTATGGTTTCCCAAGTACTTTCTATCATAATGTTCATCTGTGTTCCCTCATCCAGAGCACAGTCAATGTCGAAGTCTCCTATTCTTACTTCAATTTTCTCCTTTTCTTTGAAGATCTCTGACAAACTCGCATCTTTAGGTTCATCCAGGGTTTCTTTCATTTTCAGTAACATAATCTCTAATTCTTTCTAGGGTTATTATATAATCTTAGTCTCTTGATCTCCTTCAGAGTTTTCTTTCTCCATATTCATCTTTTCAAGTCTAGCAATCATTCTAGGGCAATCCAGTACTTCATACTCCATAGCCTTACAACAAAGGCAATTAGGGTTTCTCCCAGGGCATTCCTTAGCAAGATGTCATGGTCTTCTGCAACTGTAACAAAGAGTTAATCCTCTCTTTCTCTTCAATGATCCCCAACTTTTCTTATACTGCGCGCTAGGATCGTAATGGCTAGCCTGCAAAAATTTCTTTCTAGGATCCTACATCCATTGGTTAGTCCAAAAATTCTTTCTATGCATAGGTATAACATATCTATCATTATACTTATCAGATCTATTCATATCAAATTTTCTTTCATCTAACAATGCCCTAGTTTTCAAGATAGGACAAAATCTATCAATCTTGCCTAAATCGATACTTTAGAAAATGAAAATTTTCACTTCTTTTACTTCTACAGGGCACAAAGCTTCCAGATCTAAGAAATTTTAACTATTTTTACCTTTATCAGAGAACAACACTTACAGATCTTACTTCTTTTCTTCAGTATCAACCTCTTTTCTTGTAGATCTGACTTCTTTCCTTCATATCTGTCCTTCCTTCTTCAACACAGAGATTTTCAGATCAAGTGGATCACTGCGCACTAGGGCATAGATCCATGCACAAAGATTTTCATATAAAGTGGATCACTACGCACTAGGTCATAGATCCACACACATATATTTCACAATTTCAGGACGAATCTTTGCACAAAGCTTCTTCTTCTTAGTTCCCAACAATCACAGTTTCATGTCCCTGCAACGGAACCATTTGTTGGCACAGGGGCAGACCCAGGGTTCAATGCTACAACAACGCACCAACAAAACCCTAACTACCATCCCTTTCGGCAAAACCTGGGAAGCAGATGAAGTCTCACCCGAGGTAGAGGCAGGGGTGGTTGCAAGACTCAGGTGTTTGCAACCTTAGCTGGGACACAAATCTATGATTATAAAACTTAGCAATCACCTATCATAGATTATTCATCAATATTCATCCCTTATGATACTTTGCAGATTAGAACAGAGCATTGTCGTATGTATTTAGATCTAATATAATTCATCACTTCACCACAACAACATTGATTAGATTCGGCAGATCAATCACTAATCATATTACATACCAGATCTAACATTCATTCATATCTCAGAAGCATAAAGCATAAATAGATCTATCTAAACATATCAAAGAACTTAGCAAAGGAAGAGACAAACACATCAGGTCGAGGCACAGGGCACAATACAAAGATTTACCGTGGTTCACCCCCACCCTGGGGCTACGTCCACAAAGTCTTATTCTTTATTAGCTTCAGTTAATCAGGTTACAACACAGACCCTAAAACCCTTACTCTACACAGGACAGAAGATCTGTGAAGCTCGCTAGATCCCTCTTCCTTGCACCACAACAAAAATCTTTCTATAGTCTCTCACAGGGACTTGCACTCATCTCTGCAAGTCTTACACAAAATGCACAAAGATTTGATCACACAGATTCAACTCTTGGCACTTAGCCTACATCACATAGATATATCATCCACTACTTCTCTACATGGCCTAGAAATCTATGTATACATACAAAAGTGGGCCTAAGCATGGGTAAACCCACAGGACGACATCCATTTCCCATTACATTATCCCCAAAAACCCAAAAAGAGGTCTGGCTTCCATGATTTCCACTTCACGTTGCGCTCCATCTTTGACAAGTTGTCGAAGTCCCAAAAATGGTCAAATATGACCAACTGTTCCTCAAAACTTGTTCAAGGGACAATAACATATATCACCAATATAGCTCAACTCTGACTGCATGGAACAAGCATCCACTAACCAGATAGTGGACACATAGGTCAAGGGCACTCTCTAATAGAGGATCCAACTTTATCGGGTTGTCAAGGTAGGGAAAATCCTACACCAAGGAAAGTGGCTCACCATAGGCCAAATCCAACAAAAGTTTCCTCACATGATGGGGGAACTCAATGAAATGGATACCATTGCTTTCTAAGGGGGGAGGATTGATCCAAGTGGGTATTGGTGGCCACCCACCTATTCCAACTGGCTCCTCTTCTCTGTTCTAGTTCATGATGTTCTTCTGTACTTCTTTGTAATTGTGGGTTCTACACTTTTGTGGTTGTCTAAATCCCTACAAATCTTCTGGGTGGATATTGGTGGCCTCTCACCTAATCCAACTAGATTATTTTGTATCTTTTAATGTCATCACATCTTGTTGTACTTCCAAGGCCATTTTGGAGCCCTAAACAATGTTTGTTTGGATTTCCACAATCAAATTGTAGACAGAGTCAGAGTTTGATGGTGTAATGTGCAGTTCCCTGAAATACATTTCCAACAGGATGTCACACACCTAAAACGAAGGTCTTATGAAAAATTTATGACCCCAGGAATTTGAGGTGCCAACTTACCCATAGGGTCCCACATGACGTTTGGCATTTCACATCCTAGGGTTAGGTTTTTGGTTGTCTAGGTTTTTGGCATTCATGATTAACATCAAAAATGCCTCTGGAGGATCATTGTAATAGTTATGCTCAGATAGATACACCTAGCAGACACATCTCTTCCCAGAGATAGCTACCACCATTCGAGCAAGTGTTTTTGTTCTGCATTTTTACAGTTTCATCCTATTTCATTTATTCAATAGAGGATATTGTTCACTAGATATTATGTTGTTCTTCATATCTCTGTGTTTATTGTATTAAGTCTGTTAATTAGTTCGATCCGCTTCTAAATCCATATTATAAGACCATTCAATTCTACATTCAAGAGCTCTACGTCCTATGTTTTCTCTCCTATGGTTGCAATATGATTAATCACATGCATGATTCTCATGAGATAGATGGTAACATTATCATATCTAGGAATCTATGTCGATATGAGTGTATTCCTTAAGACCAAATTCTTATTCATGTCCTTTATTTGGAATAAACTTGTCAAGGAATCAAATATCTCTTTGGTCATGTTCTTCTCGGATAGGTGAGTAAATAGATGATCCTTCATCGAATCTAGAAAGACCCTTTCTTCTTTGATCTACTTCTTGTTGTGAGCGTCCAAAGATTTTGGATCTATTGGTGGAGTAACTACTTTGTCCACTAACTCCAAAAGGTCATACTCCTTCAACACTAAAGTTACTCTTGTTTTCCAAGAGAGGAAGTTGGATTCTCTGTCCAATTTGTCTTTAAATATCAAAGGTGTTAATGCTATCCCTAAGACCTAATAAACTTCCTTGGAAAAAAACATGCTGCTAGAATTTTCCCTTGTACTAACTTGGATAAACCTATATGCATCTGTCACAACTGAACCCGTATGTATGTATGCGCCTTTACTTACTACTACCCACATATACTTGCATGTGTTCAAAGAGACCCACATAGGTACATTCCTGTGTCCAAATAAACCTACATATGTATGTGCATGTCCCTTCTCTAACCCCACGTACAATTCCATAAACCTACAAAACCCTAGTTCTGCCTCAATATAACTATTCCCCTTAAATATGTGCTTTGATTTCATCATGTTGGTTATGGATCTGCAAATATTTCCTACATATCTGATAGATATTCTATCAACTACTATGGATATAAGATCCATATTCCCTTCAGAGCATGTTCTATGATACCATGTTGAAATCCCCTTGCTCCAACACCTAGGCATCTTGTTATCTAGTGATTTCCTTACTACAAATCAAATTATATCTCACAAAACAAAACACACTACTGAAATATTCAACTCAATAAATACAGTAGAAACAATACTGGAAACCAAATCATGCACACATAAACACCAATATTTTTGGGTAGATATGCCTGGAAAATCCTCGGATGGAACACCAATGTTGAGAATGCTTTTATTATGTTTAAAATAGGGTCTCCGTCACAAGGGTAATTGCCCAATGAGAGAAATACAACTGCAGATAAACGTGAAAAAGTATGATCTGTTGTATGACCTAGATATGCACACGTTTTGAGATGTATGTGTCTATCCTTAATCACACCCGCGTATACACACCTGTCTCTATTGGTTCCCATGTACACATACAAAAATTCTATACAGAAAACTCTATATGACACAAATTTGACATGTGGATCCACTCAACTGAAACCCACTTGTAACAGCTTCTATTCTCTCTTCTCAATGATATGATATCTAGATGGAAATCCTTCTCTACCTAACTGATATCTCCTTGAATCATAGTCCTTCGTGATCCAACCCTCTTTGTTTTGACTCTCTTAACACACGTATCAAGTGTCTCCCTCCTTCACCCTTGCCTTTCTTTTATAATATTGAGTTATAATCTGACCTTAATCTCCAAAGTGATTAACGGTTGAGATTACTTCTTGCCTCACTTGATATTAATGGATAATATTACATGCTAATTGATTTTAACATTTTCCTTAAATAACACAATTAAATAAATAAATAATTGATTAATTAATAAAATAACTTTACTTTAATAATTCCTTTAACTAAAGTAAAGTTACCAAGATAGAAGGCTTTGGACGACTTTCGCATGCTATACACCAAGCATATGTGGAAATACCTATGTGATGCTACATGCATCAACATTTATCTATGTGTTATTTCTATATATATTTTGTTTAAGATATCACAACTTTGGAATAAAATGGATATGAATAATATACTAATATAGGTAGGTGTAAGTCTACTATGTTCTTTTTTATAAGTTGTCATTAGTTAACCATAAGTTTTTTTGAGTGGTTAAGTATTTTCTTGATTGGGAAAGGCTTTTCATTATACATTTTGGTATTTCAAGTTGGAGTCATTTTGAGACCAAACATCAACCAATATACCACCCATAAATAAATGAGGGATAGATTGTACACACACTATGTCTACACACATATCTTCCAGATACTATGTATGTACACATGCCTCATCCATTGTCCTTGGCTTGAAAATAACTACTTTATTTCATAGATGGCTATGTAGAACCCCCAAATACTTGAGAAGTACATCTAGGTTCTTGGGAGATATACCCAACATGATGACCATGTTTTTGAACTCAGCGGTGTACTCCTATACACTCTACCCTTGCTTCTACATGAAGTAGTGTTTCCAAATACATTGGTCCTGTACATACCTGATAGGGTAGAATTGGGACTTGATGAGAGTTTTGAAGTCCTCCCACCTACTTACTAGTGGACCACCCTCCAACATAAGAGTTTCCATATGGATTTCATACTAATTTAAAGCATGGGCATCTAACTTTAGTTTGCAAAAGATATATTTTCTCCTTCATCTATATGGTGAATGTTGAAATAAGCTTCTAGTTGTGGCCACCAGTGATTCAATTTTAATGCATCGATCTCACCTTTGTATGGCTTTATGTCCATTTTTTCTTCCATATTGAATAAATACTGTGAAGGGTTTATGGTATTGGGACTTAACTTCTCTTTCTTGGGGTTTTTTTGTTTCCTTTTTTGGATCTTCATTATCCCCTGATTTTCCATATGATCTGATCTCTAAGTTTGAGCCTGCATCTTATTTAAGCGGTCTTCTTACTAGAGCCATCATGAGCAGGGACATATTGTGAGATATATCAATGAATTTCTCTTCCACCCTCACAAATCTCTCATCTGTTGGATATTGAGGGTTGTTATGAACAAACGTGTTTGGCCATGGCTAGGGTTCTACAACTTTCTTCTTAAACTGATTCATGGATCCCTAAAACTTTCCACAAATACCCCAAGAAAACCTACTCTAATACCAATATGATTTTTAATTGTCATGGATATTCTACTAGAACAATTGTCAGAATAGATCTAATAAAATATAGAAATATTTATTGTGAAGGTTAATTTCCTTTAGATCCCATATTCTTTACTTACTAGTTTTCTTCTTAAAATGTATGAAATAGGTAAAATGGAAAAAATAGAGAAAATAAATAAATACTCACACACCATCCACAAATAAACACAAGATATAACCTAGGAAATTTAATACAAGATAAAACCTAGCTAGAAGGTAAGGCCACTTTGATCTCTTTTCTACAAATGCAAGTCCAAAGAAAGAGGTACTCTCTGGGAATTTTTCTGACATTTTGGCAAGTATGGCTACTACATAGTCTCTTAAAATATGGCAAGTATGCCTACTACATTTTCTTTGAGAAATTTTCTTTGATAATATGGCAAGTATGCTCTTAAAATATGATTCCCATGTGCTCTCATAAACTATGGAAAAAATACAATGCTTAAGAATGGATCCCCTTCTCCTCCTAGTAACCCGGTATTTAACATCGTTTGATAGCCATGTAGGGGTAGGGTTTTGTTAAGCCTTAGACAAAGACTCATCCAAAGCCCCATGTTATGTATACAAATATTTATTAAGCCTTAGATATTGAATTATTACATTTATAGTGCTATATTTGTATGTCGTCTAGAACCCTTCATTGCACTCTTTCATTATAATCTTACCCTCTCTCTCTCTCTC
>ML786801.1:167013-187198 GCA_009831015.1 Picea engelmannii | reverse complement strand
TATAGATATAGATAGATAGATAGATAGATAGATAGATAGATATAACAAAGAGACTTAGTCCTAGGATCATCTTATTACCTCTCATATTATATCCTCAATTGGATATATTGTAAAAGGAGGTTTCTCCCTTGAAGCAGACTGCAATTATGGATTTTTTCATCATTTGTAAGGCAATGGATCAAAACATTTGGTATCAGGGCATTGATCCTAGCTTTTTTCTTCTTCAATCAAGTCATCTTATAATTGTTTCTATAACTTTTATTTTGGGACGATTCAAATAAAAAAAAATAGAGGTTATTTATAAGACATATCAAAGTATATTTCATGAAAATTTCATCTTCGGTGTCGTTATACTTTCAGAGATATAACTTGTGGAATATAGGGTTTTTGACTATTCCTATAACTAGTCTCAAACATGTGTTCTGGGTAAAGCAATCGTATCTTCTTTAGATAAGATCCAAATTCAATCAGACAAGTCTCATTTTAAAGAAGAAAGTCCCTTGTTTTTTGGGTACAATTTTATGAATCTAGTATTAAATATTGGATACGTGGAATTTTGTAAAATGTTTCTCTCCAGGAAAGGCCAAATTTCAGCAAGGTTTTGAAAATTTACCTTAACGTTAATTTGGCACACCCAATTTCAGTCGTGCCTATGGAATTGTAGAGAAGACATATGAGAGTAATACAAGATAAAAGTTCAGACATAGAGGAGACGAAATTTATGAAATACATCAGGAGTAAGGTCGTC
The DNA here is from genome assembly GCA_009831015.1 of Picea engelmannii. NCBI lineage: Eukaryota > Viridiplantae > Streptophyta > Pinopsida > Pinales > Pinaceae > Picea > Picea engelmannii. Next base: position 186,450 of record ML786801.1, on the reverse strand, counting down.
CAGAAGGACAAACTCCAAATCAGAGTTTCAATGGTATGTAACTTACAATTGGCATAAATTTTGTTTGGAAGATATGTTTTTGACAATTCAAAATTTGTGATTAAGAGAAAATATAGGTCAATTATTATTTTATCACAGTTTGTAGCGCACAACTTCAAATGGAAATGAAGATCGAAAATGATAAAGATTCCTTTTGAAACTGACCCCTGGAGATGTTGGATGATGAACAGATGCTGAAAACAATATTGGTGCTAACATTGTCTCCTATTGGGGAATGGCATGCTCCCTGCAAGTTGCCAAGAAATTATAGCTCCAGTTCCTTATCCATTTTGAAAATATGAAACTGCTAGTTGTCCATCATGTGCTACAGTCGACCTGAGCTGTAAACTATGAATTTTTCTGGCCTAAAGTATACTTCTTCTCTTTATTGGAAATTAAAATATTCACACTCAAAAAAAAAACTCAAACTATAATATGACCACACTATGTAAACTAAGGTAAATTCTTGAAACATCAAGCTTATTTATTTACAATTCCTATACTAACCAACTGAAGAACCACTATGCTCATGTATATGCAAATTTCCAAAATAGCCAATCAAGCAACTGATTTCTTGGCATGGGTTTATGCTTCCAGATGTCTAAAAAAACATAGAAAGAATTTAATGTATGTAGTGAAAAATTATTAGACAACTCATACTCACAACATCAAATAAACACCATACCTAAGCTATCAATGTGTGAAGCTTTTGAAAATAGATACTCCATCCAATTGGATATTGGATCATGAAACTCATGATAAAAAAAAATTGAGCCGATCCAAAGGAAAAGGATGCCACTATACTGAATCTTGTATGTGAATAACATTATGATCTTTTCTATTCTAGAAAACAAAAGACTGCTGCAATATATTTCCACCATTGTCAAATATTTCAAGTGAAGGCTGAAAATGAAGCTTGTCTTCATGATGTTTTACACGAGTAAGTATATTTTCAAATTGATCATAGACAGGTAAAATTTGAACACATGTAAGGTCAGGGACCTTTTTATCATCCTTCTCTTCAATCACAGGTGAAAAAACACCATAGGAAACCTCTTGAAAGACCCAAGGAAAATCTTCTTCTACAACTATTTCTTCATGAAAAGAATCATTTTCATAGCTATCATATGATGGTGTGTACACTAGTTCTTTGGAATATGAATACTTAAAAGAAACAACTTGATCTTCATGAAAATTTGGAGCAGCCTCAAAACTGCTAGAGACATTCAGGTCAAGGACAAATGTGTCTACATTATTGCTATCACCAACATCCTTATCGTTAAAACCATCAATAGAATCTTCTTTTGAAACTAAATAACTAAAGAAGGTTTTACATGGGGATGATTCTTCCTCTACATGCTCAATAGTTTTTTCTGCTTCATCCTTATAACCAAAACAATTACTAAATGAATGTTGGATGTAGAATTCAAATTCTTTACAAAAGTTTTCAAAAATAATATCTACTAGATAAAATATTTTGAAATGATGATGAAACACGGTATGGAACTCTTGTAATGATGAAATACTTGAGGGAGGAAGAGATCTATACCATCCTTGAGCGTCTCCTTCTAGTGAATACATGAACATTTTCATGAGCACATCCTCGTGATGTATATCTAACTGATCCATACATTAATGAAACATAATGAGGTGTTTTGTAGGATTATCCTCCTTCCTTTATCTGAATACGGGTAGAAAATCTCTCCATTATGATATATGAGGTATTGTATGTGGGAAGCCATGAACTGCAGAAACGTTAAGAGGTGCAAACCTCCGAGCAAAAACAACAACAAATGCCTTTGACATTCTAAAATTGTGGATTTTCCCCTAGATATGTCCTTCATGGAGTCTCCAGGTGAATGATTCAGTTTGTTTTGTGTCAAAAACCATTGTTCACCATAAAAGACTGGACCTAATATTTTTTGTTCTCCCAGGGAAAATCTTCAACTTCATCCCTGACAACGACACCAAAGTTTTTAGCACTAGAAGTCACACCTAGACTGTTGTAGGTGTAAGCGTAATACCCATCATAATTTGAATAATTAAATCAATTTTATGGTTGGTGGATTAACAAGAAAGAACAATAAAAAGAGAAACAGACTGTCTATAGAGACATTCCATTGGGCATGGAGTCATAACATTCTACAGATCAAAGACAATCAAGTTGCCTACCATAAAAAAGGGATATATAATGATGAAAAAAAGAATGAAGTAGATAACACTAAGAAGAAATATTCATCAAGAAATGATCCTCTTTGCAAAATGAATAAAAAAAATACTTGAATAGAAATAATGAAAGAAGGAAATCACTACAAATCCTTTGTACCTTATGAATCTCCTAACCATGAACAACCATTGATCCTCAATGTCTTAAATTCATTCAAGCAAGATGAAAATATAAAATATAAAACATAGAATGATATTATGATTCATCTCCAAAAACATTTTTAGAAGAACCCAAATCGACATTTAAAAGTTATGATGAAAATATGATTTTGTTGTGTACCAGTGCCCAGTCAAGTTTGTAGTGCCTAGTTGAGTTTGCAGTGTGCAGTTAAGTTTGTAATGTGCAGTTGAGTTTTTGGAGCGCATTGAAGTTTGCAACACACAATCAATTTTTCATAGCACAGTTGCAAATGGAAATGAAGATAAGAAATGATAAAACTTCCTTTTGAAAATGACTCTTGGAGATTTTAGATGATGGCCAGGCGCTAAAAACAACATTGTGTAAAATTATGAGACATGAGATATCTATAATTCGATGAGAAAAATAATACTAATCCAATGAATTTGAAAATAAACAAAGAAGAGAGAGATAGAGAATAATTTACTCCACAAGAATGAATGTATTCACAATAATGTTTGAAATTACAGTGAGATCAATCCAATATGTAGAGAGGAATTGATCATGTCTCTAATAATAGCAACTTCCACTAAAACTAGTGTAAAAATGGATAAAGAACATGCCTAAACCTGTAAAATAGATAACCCACACCTAACATGAGTATGATAGGCTGAAAAGTGAGAGTTTACTAATTGATTAGCTAAACATGCAAAGTTTACTAAAGAAAGGGGGTGAATCCCTAAAATCAAGGGACAATTTTCTTGATTTAAGGAGGAAGTGCACTCTCCTTACTTTAGGTGTTTAAACTATGCATGGAGGTTGGAAATGAGTCACTAAGTGGATTTCTAATTAAATAACTCAATATTAACTAGTTAATATCTCTAAATTTAAGAAAAACTCCCTAAAAACAAGGAAAGTGTCTCCTAACCTCTCTATAAAGTCAAATCAAGTGAGGAAAAATTTATTACGATGCATTAACCAAGGTCTAGGTTCCTAATACAAGTAATACACCAAGGGAAGTTAGGATTATTGTCTAACATGACCCCTTAAGCCTAACTATAGTGACATAATAAGAAAATGTGAGTCCTAGCTACTAGGCCATTTTAGGTACTAAATACAATAATGAAACTCTCATAAAACGAGGAAAGAGGGATATCCTCATGGGAACCCCCCTCCCCCCCCCCAAAAAAAAAAAAATGTGAGAAGGAACAAAAGGCACTTGATAAGAAACCATGTCCTTCACTCCAAGAAGACCTTGCAACTGTGCACGTTTGTGCTCGTTGAAGATTTTGTTGAATATGTATATGTTTGAATGGATCTGATGAAGTAGATGCACCATTGAGATTTCCACACATATCCATTTTCTCTTCTTGTAATGAAGAAGATCCAAATAAAGTTTGGATGAAACTTTAAAAACCGTGCAACCGTTTCTGGAAAAATGTTGAAATTGTGTTGATTTTAAAAAGATCATAAATTCACTTTCTGAACTCTTTTTCAGACGATTTGTTTTATGAAATTGGGTATTTTTCTGAGAGGAATTCAAATATCCAATTTTTTTTCTGAAAATTTTTCTCATAAAATATCAGAATTGAATTTGATGTGCGTGGCTCCCTTTTTGTCTCTTGAGATGCATGCATGGTGCATGCATGTTTATCTTGATTTGCCTGCATAGTGCATGGAAACATGTCTACATGTGACTCCTAAGATGCATGTAATATATCTTCCACATGAAATTCATAAAAAAAATATGAAATCGAGTAGACATCATCTGCAATTAATGGAATACAAGTTTGTGTAGATACTTGTGTAGAAACTCTTCAGAATAATAGGCTTGATCTTCTGATGCTTTCTATTTTGGATCTATCTTTCCAATCTCTTGCATGCAATCTTCATAATATTCTTTGTTCCCGAATAGAACATCCAATATGTTCCATAATTCATTTGGAGTTGAGTCTTGCGAATCATCATATACTTGGTGGAGAATTTCGGGAGAAATAAAACAGAGGATACATCCTATGTCCATATCTTGTCTATTGAGAAAATTGTTTTTCTCATCGATGGACTCAGGCTCTACTACCATTGCCATAGTTATCTGGTAGAGACCTTTGCTTCAGAGAGAAAGGGTGATCTCGAATTTCCATTTAAAGTAGTTGACTAGAGTTACGAAAACATCCTTGGGATGAAGGTTTTGATCTATTGATTTTTGTTGCCTCCTTTGATGATCTTTCACCTGCAAATAAAACTAGTATACCTCTCCCTCATATTCCTTGAGGCTCTAATGTCATGTAAAATTCTGAGACCTGAGAGACCTAGAATTCAATGAGAAAAATAATACTAATCTAATGAATTTGAAAATAAAAATTAAGAGAGATAGAAAAGAATTTACTCCACAAGAATGAATTTATTCGCAATAATTTTCGAAATTACAATGAGATCAATCCAATATGTAGAGAGGAATTGATCTTGTCACTAACAATAGCAACTGCCACTAAAAGAAGTGTAAAAATGGCTAAATCACATGCCTAAACCTATAAAATAGATAACCCACACCTAACATGACTATGATAGGCTGAAAAGTGTGAGTTTAATAACTGATTAGCTAAACATGCAAATTTTACTAAAGAAAGAGGGTAAATCCCTAAAATCAAGGGACAATTTCCTTGATTTAAGGAGGAAGTGTGCTCTCCTTCCTTTAGGTGTTTAAAATATGCATGGGGGTTGGAAAAGAGTCAATAAGTGGAGTTATAATTAAATAACTCAAGATTAACTCATTAATATCCCTAAATTTAGGGAAAACTCCCTAAAAACAAGGAAAGTGTTTGCTACCCTCTCTAGAAAGTCAAATCAAGTGAGGAAAAATGCACTAGGATGCATTAACCAAGGTCTAGGTGCCTAAGAAAAGTAATACACCAAGGAAAGTTAGGATTATTCTATAACATATTGGTGCTAACAGTATCCAATGGAAACCCTCTAAAGTGATAATCTCTAACAACATGACAAAATTACTCAAAAAGGGACACCATGGTGTAATTGCACAATTGTGCTCACAAGATGTTCAAATATATATAGCCTCTGCTCCAGTGGATCTCCAAAAAGTTATCAACAATCATTCCATGGTATTTAGATATATGCATAAGGGTCTTACACCTACTCAAGATCATCATGCCCATGGTATTTATCTGCAACCAGAAAGTGTACATCCAATATTCCATGTTTCTTGCTTAAAGAAGATAACTGGTGAGAAGATCCTAGTGAAAACTATTTTCTCAAAAATTAATGGAGAAGGGAAAATCATACTATAACCAGAAACAACAATTGAAATATGGATTAATAAGCCATGGAATCGAGCAATTATTGAGTACTTTGTCAAATGGAAGAACATACTAGTGGAATAGGGGACATGTGAAGATGATTTCTTCATGCAGACACAACCATGGTCATCAAGTTTTGAGGAAAACACTTGTTTGAAGGGGTAGTGCATGTAAATCCCTATAAAAATTCCCATGTTATGTATAAAACCCTTTATTAAGTCATGGGTGATTGAAATCTATTGATGGTCTCTCATGATGTGTTAGCGACAATGCAAACCTGGAAAAACAACAATATGTTAACTTGGAGGGATTATTCAAGGTACTTTACAATGAATTTGAATATAGTGTAACAACATGAAACGTAGGAAATTTAATTATATTTCCGAATATACAACTTTTATTCATAGACAATGTGAATAACTATGTCAAATTTGGTTTTTTCTAATAATGGTATCTTATTTTTCTAGCAAAATATAAGGTATATGTTTTTGTCCGTGTAGATGTTGAGTGTCTTAACGATGGAATTTCATTCCAAAAAATTATATACTTGTAGAGAACCCATTCTTCTTGTTTCGTGTGTTTTTTGGAAATTTTTAAGATTAATTATATATATATATTTTAAATTATCAATGTCAACATATGCCTAAAATTACAACGTATTTGTTTGTGTAGGCTAAAAGGGTCTTAACATGATCATTTTTTTTTTTTTAATATTTTAGGTATTTTGTATCCTCTAGTGTTGCATATAACTCATTTGAGAAATGGTTAAGCCAATAAAAAGTTATAGCAGAAATAAGAGAGGTATGTATTCTAGGAATTTGATATATGTGAAGACAAAAATAGATTAATTTTGTGAACAATTGAATTATTTATCCTATATAAAAATAACGTCAAAGACAAATATATAGAGGGGTATTTAAAAAAATGGAGGTTTTTTAAGAATTTGTAGACTGAACCACTAGGTTTTTCATCCCAAACCTAAGTCTAATCCAACCAACTCAGCATACACCTTGTCATTCCTGCTTAAAAAAAATGAATTTAAATAGGCGCACACACTCTTTAGGAGCATGCACACGCTCTAGGAATATGTGCACAATCCTAAAAATAATTTCCTTCCTTCTCTATCTTTGTCCTCCCTCTCCTACATCTATCCACCCCTCTCTATCTCACTATCACTCTCCCTCTCTAGCCCATGTCTGTCTCTCTTTCTCTCCCTCACATTCCTATACATGGTAAGACCTAAACATGGGAATATTTAGATATCACAAGGAATGTAAAAACATAGAGATAGACCTTACCTTGACATGACTCAGACTCTTGTACCCTCTCCCTCTCTACTGCCCCCCTCTCTCTCTCTGCCCCTTTGTCCCTCAATTCTCTCTCTCTTCCACCTCTATTGCACCCTTTCTTTCTCTCCTCATTGTTAGTCTTAGTGTCTCTCTCTCTGCCCCTCGTTATCTCTCTATTCCCCCTCTTTCTCTCCCTTTGTATCCCCCCCTTCCTCTCATTCTCTCTCCACCCCCCTTATATGTCTCCCTCTCTGCCTCCCTTCCTCTCACTATCCCTGTCTCTACCCCCCTCTCTTTCTCTCTCTCGTCTCTACACCTCCTCTTTGTATTTCTCTCTCCACCCTCCTCTCTCTCTGTATATACCCCTCCTCTTTATATTTCTCCCTCCCCTTATCACACTCTCACACACACTCTCTCTCCCCCCTCATCCCTCTCTGCAACCCCTGTGCCACTATCTCTTCTCTATCTCTCCTACATCTACCCCTCTTTCCTACATTTACCTCTCTCTCTCCGCCCTCATCCCTCTCTCTGCCCCCCTATGCCACTATATGTCCTCTATCTCCCCTACATCTACCCCTCTTTCCTACATTTACCTCTCTCTCTACCCCCCTATCTATTTTCCTCTCTCTCGCTCTCACACTCTCACACACACTCTCTTTTACCTTACTATGCATTTCTCTCTCTCCCTCCCACACTCTCACAAACACAATTTATATACCCCCTCTATGTCTTCCTTTGTCTCCCTCCCACACTCTCACACACACAATTTGTATCCCCCCTCCGTGTCTTCCTCTCTCTCCCCGCCACATTTTAACACACTCACTCTCTACCTCCATCCTTTTTCTACCTCTCTATACCTTCCCTCTTTGTCTACCTCTCTCTTCCTTCCACATTCTTGCACATACACTTTCTCTCTTACATATACCACCTCTTTCTCTCTCTCTCTACCCCTTCCTCCATCCCTCTCTCTCGCCTCCTCAATCATACTATATATCCACTCTCTCTCATACATCTACCCATCCCCACTATTTCTCCCCCCTTCCTCTCACTCTCTCTCTATCTTATCTCTTTGTCTCCCTCTCCCTCCCTCACAAACACTCAAAAATCTCCATGTCCAATCCCCCTCTCTTTATTTCTCTTCCCCCCTCTCATACTCACACATTCTCTCTCTACCCCCCTCTTCCCTCTATCTCTCCCCCTCCCTCCCATGATCTCTCCTCACTTTCTCTCCTACATCTACCACCTATTTCTCTCTCTTGTTGTTGTTACTCTCACTCTCACTATATCCCCCTCCACCTCTCTCCTATACTCTCCCCCTATTTCTCTCTTTATAACTCTCTAGCCCCCCTTCCTCTCTCTCTCTCTCTCTCTCTCTCTCTCCATATAAAGGCGAGGCATGTCTCACAATGCATAAAGGATATTTACAATAGATAAATGTAGCCTTGCCTATAAGGTGAGTGTTAATTTTTTTTTATTCTTAGAATGGATTACTTATATGAGTACTTATATGAACATGACCATGACCTAGACCATCAACTAGACCTATACCATCACCTAGAATCCCCTAGCTCCATCTAAGCCTACACATAACCTATACTCTACCTTTAACCCCATGCACACCCAAGACCTAAGTGTAGTATGCATATACCTCTTGTTTTGTAATTATATTTTATGTATATGAACATTCACCTACTGTTTGATAATGATCTCACATGATTTAATGATGATTATGGTATGCTGATTTCATTTTTTTTAATTTTAATATAAGCATAATCTTATAGTTGATTTGATATTCTTTATTCACAATTAATGTTTGAATCCCTCTCTATATCCTGCCTCTTTGACTCTCTCCCTCCCTCTCTCTCTCTCCATCCATCTATTTCTATCCCTCCTGCCTCCTCTCTCGTCCCTCCCTTTCCCTCTTCTCCCCCCCTTCTCTCTCTCTTCCCCCTCCAAGTCTCCTCCTCTCTCTTTGTCTCCCTTTTCCTTTCTCTTCCCCTTTGTCCCTCCCTACCACTATCTCTACCCTCTTTGTCTCCTACATATACTGCCTCTTTCTCTCTCTCTCTCCTTGTTTTTAGTCCCATCTCTCACTCTCTATCCCATCTCTCTCTCTCTAACCCTCCCTCTTGGTCTTCCTCTCCCACCCTATCAATCTCTTAAAAAATCCATCTCTATCCCATTATATCTTTACCTCTTGCATCTAACCCCCACTCTCTCACTCCCTATATCCCCTTCTCTTTCCCACTCTACCCACCTTGATATCTTCTCTTTTATCTAACCCGCCTTCCCTCTTTTTCCTCCCTTCCTATCACTCTCTCACTCTCTACCCCCCCTCTCTATATCTCTGTCCCTCACTCTCTTTTTCTTACTCTCTTCCCCTTTCACACTCTCTTTCTTCCTCTCTCTACAACCTCCCTCCCTACATCGCAAGGAAAGAAATGGCCTTGACCTAGACATGTTAAGACCTATACCTAAGCCTAGACATAGCAAGACCTGGAGCATGACATAGACCTATACAATGACCATGATGTAGACCATGATATAGACCTAGACCATGACATAAATCTAGATATAGAATTAGATGTTGACCTAGATATTTACATAGACCATGATCTCTACCATGACATAGAGCTATTTCTAAAGTTATAATATGATCTAGATCTTAAAATAGACTCCCCATACTCTCCCTCTCTCACTTTCTACCTCCCCCACCCCTCTCCCTGTCCCTGACTCTCTTTTTCTTCCCCTCTCCCCCTCTCACACTATTTATTCCTCTTTGTTCATCCCTCCTCCCTACATCACAAAGAAAAGAAATGGCCTTGACCTAGACATGTCAAGAACTAGACCTAAACCTAGTCATATCAAAACCTAGACATGGAAAGACCTGGAGCATGACCTAGACGTATACGATGACCATGACATATATCATGACATAGACCTAGACCATGACCTAGAACATGACATATACCTAGATCTAGATTTAGATGAGTACCCAAATCTTGATGTAGACCATGACCTAGATCACGACATAGATCTGGATCTAGATTTAGACGTTGACCGAGATCTTGATGTAGACCATGACATAGTCTCCCCTAGATTCATCTAATTCTAGGAATAAATTATACTTTATCCTTAACCCTGTATACACTCGAGCCCTAAGTGCACTATGCATGTACCTTGTGTACAACCCTTGCACCCACATCACCCAAATCTTGGTTCTCTAACAATTTCTCTATCCTTGAAAACACTTTCAATTCTAACCCCTTAGGCCTTAGTTGTCCCCATACCCCTATACATATTTATTCATAAAGATGTTTGGTGTATATTAAATGCTATATCCATTTCATTAAGAGCATGCATGCTCTCCTATGACTTGAGTTAGTTTTATTTGTTGGTCATTTATACTCAGCAGGAGCACGCATAATCCTAGAACACACACGTGCTTTAGTGCACACATGTTCTAGGAGCACACACATGTTATTGTTGGGAATTATTTGGTGCCAAGCACACCCAACCTCATCTATCTCATGGCTGACAATAATATGAGAAAAATTTAGACAAAAACAACCCATGGAGATAGGTTTTACTTATTTTAGTATTCTTTTTAGATTCATAAAAACTTTTGTGCTATTTCCAGAGCATTGTAGGAAAATTTGGAAGACAAATTTTTAAAGTGCAATTGGAACTGTTATTTGTATCTACTTGTGTCTTCCTGGAATTGGAAACAAATTTGTCCAAGTGAAATTGGAATTGTTGTTTGTATATTATTGTGTCTTCTTGGAATTGGATGACAAATTTGTCCAAGTGCAATTGGAATTGTTGTTTGTATATTCTTCTGTCTACTTGGAATTGGAAGACAAATTTGTTCAAGTGTAGTTGGAATTATTGTTTGTATCTTCTTGTGTCTTCTTGGAATTGGAAGACAAATTTGTACAAGTGAAATTGGAATTGTTGTTTGTATCTTCTTGTGTCTTATTGGAATTGAAAGATAAATTTGTCCAAGTGCAATTGGAATTAGAATTGGAATTGGAATTATTAGATGTGTCTTGTTTTGTAATAAAAACAAATTTCTCCACTTGGTTGCGCCTTATTACATAATACAAAGACAATTTTGTGGTGGGTGTTTAGAAGCCAATTTTTATCTCTAAATATGGGGAACCACCGGATTCAAGAAATAAATTCCTCGATAAAAAAATAAATCTATTGAAAAGGTAGAAGAAGAAAGAGAAAAATAAAAGTTACATATGTCAAAGAATAGGATTTCAGAAGAGGGAAATTCAATTTCCAGCAGAATAGAGGCTCCTATTGTTTCTCCTCCATCACCAGAAGTAAAGTGCAAGAGTTCATTAGAGAGCAATCCAAACAATATCTCATCAAGAAAACTTTTTGTGGATGACCAGATGATGGAGTATTTTCTTGGAATTGATTATATAATGGATGAAATTAGAGAAGCAATTGGTATACACTATTGTATAGAAGAAGGTCATGTGGTGCAATCTCTTGTTGGACAGCCAAATTTTATAGAAACTAGACAATCCCATGTCCATTGTCCTCCCATATCTTTCAGTGATTGAAGGGGAAATAATGTTGGAGTTACTTCACACACCCAAGATTTATTTTTCCTAAGGTTTTTCCTATGTTTATTAGTCCTTATCCAGTCTCCTAAAGTTTAGGGAGAATATTCTCTTCAGTTTTCACTTTAGTTTGACTAGTTGAGTGGAGTCTAGATGTTGCATTGGTATTTTCACCATGCAACATTTGGATCATCACCAACTAATGCACATTGTCCTTGGGATCATCATCATACTAGTGCATCACCCATGATTCCACGATCTCCTCCTCACTTCAGTCTGTTTCATTCAGTTAACTGAAGACTAGTAGACTAGTTAACTCAGCTAGGTGGCAGTTTACTCTCGTAACTGCCCAAGAGACTAGACTAGGTGGTAGTTCACTCCCTTAATTGTTGGTGTGTGTCCATATCACTCTAGACCACCACTATGGTGCATTGGATTCTCCTCCAGTGTGCATTTGTTGAGTTATACAAAACATATCATGTGTAAATGATTCATTGTTCATTATAGTTAATGAGAATTCTTCCATTCTTTCTCTCTTGATTCTTCTTTCTCAATTTCTCTATACAAATGTGTGTGGTATTTTATATATAGATCTATTTCATGCAGGTTAAACACATTTACATGGTATCATATCTGGTGGACTTCTAAGAAAAATCTACACCAAATTATTTTTACAGGTACCAAAGATTGAAGACAACGAAAAAATGGAATTCCCAAAATAATTCATTCTTGCACCTTACAACTTGTTTGCATGGAAGGAGAATATGGTCATGCGTATTTGAATTAGAGGATTTTACATGTTAACCATGAATAAAGAGACAAAACCGACATCAGCCATAGAAAAATACAATTATTTAAATCGAATGGATGAAGCATTCAAAACAAGTTGCAGTCTCATTTCTCTCGATCTCCTTTTTCAGATATATTCATGTAAAACCCCCAATGAATCCTGGAAAACCATGCCAAGGATGTTTGGAAAAAAGGATGAGATGAGGGGACACATTATTGAGGTGGAATTTCTCACATTGGATCCAAAACGATTCGACAATCTCCAATATTTCTTTACAAAATACAAGGATTTACTGTCGCAACTCAAAGCTTGTGGGATTGATAAATCTAAGGAGGAGAACCAAATGGTTCTCAGCATTCTCTCCAAACTTGGACCTGAATTCTCCATGTTTGTATCCACATTCCATGCAGTCAAATTTTCCTATGGATCCATCTAGAAGATGCCTTCTCTTGAGAAATTTATTGAATCCCTAACACAAGAGCAACCCAAGCTCATCAACATGGGAAAAATAAAAGGCCCAAAGGTGCATGGACTTACTGTGAAATATGGAAGCCATTAATATCATAATTCTAAATATAAATACAAAAGAAAATATCATGAAAATATGAAGAAGGAATGGTACTCAAAACCCTTCACCAATGACTCCGGATCCAAAGGTAGAAAGGGAAGAAAAGGGGAGAAATGCACATACTGCCATAGAGGATTCCATCCAGAAAAAAATAGATCTAATGAATCTAGAAAAAAATAGATCTAATGAATCAGATAATTCAGAAAAATAGCCTTGGAGATTGCATTCCTAAGGGTACTGAGAAGAAGAAGCCAGCAGATTAGAATCCCAAGAAAGGCAATTCTAGCCATGCCTTGATTTCCATCAACTCCTCTTCCGATGCTTGGATCATAGATTCAGGAGAATCAAATCGCATGGATTCCAAAAAAGCAATATATTCTTCATTGGATGCATACAAAGTTCCTCCTATTGTTATGGGGGACAAATCTCCAGTCGAGTTCACTGACAAAGGAAGGATTGAACTCACCAACAGAAACTTGGATAATGTGTTGCATGTTCGCAAATATTCTATCAATCTTCTCTCCATGTATCAAATGATCAATTCTGGCACCAAAAATAAATTCATATTCACACCTAATGTAGTGGACATCTATGACATGCAAACCAATTCCAGGGTTGCTACTGGTGAGTTAAATCATCAATCTAGATTGTATACATTTTTTGAATTTATTGAACCAGATTATGCTTTATTGCTTACCCATGCTGATGAAAGTAGTAGGATATGGCACGAAAGGTTCAAGGATTTGAATTTTAGATATATGAAAAATATTAGCAAGAAAATATTTTTTGATGGTATACTAGACATCCATTTCTCCAAAGGAATCTATGAGGGATGTGTTCTTGGAAAGCACCCTCAAGACAAATTCAAAAAAGGAAAGACTCAGAGAGATTCCTCTCCTTTAGATCTGATCCAAAGTGACCTCATGGGCCATTTTACACATCCATAAATAAAAAAAGTGAGGTATGTTCTCATTTGTATTGATGATTTCTCATGTTTTGCATGGATTTACTTTCTCAGGAAAAAATCAGAGGTCTTTCAACACCTCAAAGATTTCAAATCCCTAGTTGAGACACACTCAAGAAATAAAATCAAAGTCCTTCGAACTGATAATAGGGGAGAGTATGTCAACCATGAGATCCATAATATTTATCATGAGGTAGGGATTCAATTGCATCACACAATTCCCTATACTCCGTAGCAAAACAAAGTTGTTGAGTGGAAAAATAAATATCTAAAAGAGATGGCATCCTGCATGCTACATGAAAAGTCACTTCCACAGATATTATGGGACGAAGAACTTAATTGTGAAACTTAAATAAAAATCATATCTCCCCATAGACCTGTCAAGGATAAGAACCCCTACGAGGCTTGGAGTGGCCTCATACTGGAAGTGACCCACTTTCATATTTTTGGTTCATGTGCATGGGCCTGGATTCCCTCTGAAAAGAGGAAGGAAATTGATCAACAGAGAACATAGTGTATCTTTGTTGGATACCTTGATGATGTGAAGGGATACAAACTTATTGATATTTCCTTGGACCGTCTCATCATTGAGTGAAGTGTCCAATTTGAGGAAAGTGTCTCACATGTACCTCAACAACCACATGCAAACACCTTCATTCTTCCACCTGTCCAAGATGATGAGCATGCACATGTCAAATCTTCTTCAGATGAGATTTCATATTCAGATGATCCAAATACATAGTCAATACAATTAGATGAATATTTAGTGCATGTAGATGCAGATGCAGAGCCAGAGGAGAGGCCCAAGTGGGCCCAGACTACTCTTTAGGATGCAGTGGATATTGTTGGTGATCCAACCGATACTAGGAGGATTGGATAGCCTCCTATTACACTCACTTCCAATGAACCATTTTCCTCCAGGCATATTTTCTTGGTTCATTATTCAAATCCACAATATTATGGCGAGGTTGCTGGAAATACCTTTTGGGAATCCGCCATGCAGGAGGAGTACAAATCCCTCCTTGACAACTAGACTTGGGATCTAGTTCCCCTTTTTTCTAGAAGGAAACTTGTCAAGTGCATATGGGTTATAGGACCAAGAGTGTAGCGGATGGAAAGATTAAGATATACAAGTCCAGGCTGGTTTCCAAAAGATTTCAATAGGTGCATGGCATTGACTATTATGAGACCTTCATCTTGGGTTTGTCAACTGAAGAAGTATATTTATGGACTCAAGAAGGATCTGAGGGAATGGTATGCCAAGATGGAGTCTTACCTGTTGGCACATAACTTTGTACGTTGTAAATTAGACCCGAATGTCTACATGCTCAGGATGGTTGATTCACTTCTACTCTTATTTCTGTATGTTGATGATTTACTGATCATCGGTTTCTTGACTTCAAAAATAGTTACAGTCAAGAGGATTCTACATGACAGGTTATTGATGGAGGGCATGGGTCCACTCAACTTATTCCTTGGAATTGATATCATTTAGGATGCATCAGGTGTCAAACTATCTCAGGACAAGTATGCATGAGATCGCCTTGAAAGATGTTACATGAAAAACTACAAGCTTTCTCCAACTCCTTTCCTATTGGGAGTCAAACTTGAGGATGGTGGGGACACTCCACTAGTTAACAACACACTTTATAGACAACTAGTGGGGAGCTTATTGTATCTCACACACTCCAGACCAGACCTATCCTATGCAGTTGGCGTAGTTTCCAGGTTCATGTAGGAGCCACATGAGATACATTGGAAGCATGCAAAGTGTATATGTCAATACATATAGGGAACCATCACCTTTGGGATTCATTATGTGACAGACTCTACATTATATCTCATCGGGTTCACTGATTCAGAACAGTACATAGTTGATGTGACAAAATTGTTTTATATATTTAGAATAGTACATAGTTTATCCAGATGGATCTCGGTGGCCATCCACATTTTACCAGTGAATCACCATTTTGAGCCTATGGTTTTGATAAACCATGATATTCACCCTTTTGATGGGGAATGGAATGTAATGTCATCTTCATTTGTTAATTACACACATCATTTCTTAGCGGTCTTATGTACATGCCTACAACATAGCGTTAATGCAACAGATCCCATTAGAACTCTGTAGTTAAGCATGCTCAGGCTAGAGTAGTACAGGGATGGGTGACCTCTTGGGAAGTCCTAGTGTTTTACATGCCTATGGAATTTTATAAAATTAGTTCAATTTATCCCACATGCATCATTGGAATTATTCTCCTCTCACTCTCTCATATATAATTGAGGTGAAGGAGGCCCTTTAAGAATGCAATGGAGTGTTATGTAAATCTTGTTGCGAATTAAGTGTAGCCACCATCTATTTCTTCTCAGATATAGGCTACCCCATTCTGCTAGTTTGTGATCTACAATGTTTTTCTCTCTTGTTCATTAATAGAAGTTGGTTTTCACTATATTTCAGTGTTCTTCGCATTATCTCTATGTATTTCCTTGTTATATATATCAGTTATATTTTTGTCTTCATGTACTTCTAAAAATAATCTGGATCAGTGGTATCAGAGTAGGCTTCTCCTTGTCATCTCTCAGAGCAGGTCCCCGATGAGGTCAAGGTATAGAGATTCAGGTCTCAAGCTAGTTTTTCTTGAGGAAAACTACTCTCACCATCCTAAGTGACCTCCCATGGCCAAAGAAAAAAGAGGTGACAAATAAGGAGATCCTTTCAAGACGTTTCTCAAGGAATCCCTCATGCGATAGAGGAATGAGAGGATGGACAAATTTTATCAGATCCTTCAAATACTATCGATGGTGGCAGTTGAGGCATCTTTGACAAGAAGCGATTTCGCAAGTGAGACAACCTTCAAGGTACAAGTCAATTTTGATATCCCCTTATTTGAAGGCCAACTAGATGCATATGCTCTAGAAAAATGGTTGAATCTGCTAGAAGGTTATTACTTTGTCCAAAATTTCTCTGACAGTGAAAAGATCACTTTCACACTCCTTAAAAACCTTCCCCGTGTCAGATCTTGGTGGGAAGGTTACTGGAAGAGGTACACTGCGGATGAATCTACACTATTTAGGAGAGAACCATCTTGGGAGACCTTTGTAGATTCCCTAAAGGAGGATTTCTACCCTGTTGGAAACTATGATAACCAATACATGAGATGGAAAACTTTGCGTCAGAAAAGAGACTAGATGGTGCTGGAGTACACCAACATATTTCATACCTTGCGCTCAAATATAGGTATCAAATACTTCGAGCAAAACCTGGTTTTGAAATAACGCAGTGGTCTACACAGGTACATCCAAAAAGAGATGGATTTATTGGACATATCCTCATTAGGATTTGCTTATCAATATGCAGTCAAAATTGAGCAGAAATTCAAAAAGAAGATTAAGTGGGAAAAGCATGGAAAAGGAAAATCTAAATCACATAATGAAGGATAGAGAAAGGGAGGTCAGCCTCAAGAGAACCAGTACCAAATGCAGGCAAATAAGGGTAACAAGAATTCTAAAAAAGACACCATAAAGTGGTATGATTTCCATGACATCCCTTGGCACAATGTTGATGAATGTCGTTAAATATAGTTTTTGGTGGCCAAGATCAAATACAAAGATTTGAACCCTGACTTGAATCATGATTCAAAAAATAATAAAAGGAGATAGATCGTTAATGAAAATCCCACTACTATTGTCACAACTGCAACAATCTAACCAGAAGAGGATCCTGAGGAGGGGGATCGACTCTTCCATTCACAAATGTGGGTAAAGGGGACCCCACTACATTTTTTTGTTGATAGAGGAAGCCAAAAGAACATCATATTAGTAGAGTTTGTCAATAATTTGGATTCTCCAACAACACCACACCAGCAACCATACAACATTGGGGGGCTTCGCCTGGGTCAATATCTTCGTGTCAACCAATAGTGTCACATGTCCTACTACATCAAGCCCTTCAAGGATGAGGTATTGTGTGATGTTTACCCATTGGAAGTCTATGATGTTATATTACGTCAGCCATATATTTGGAGGTGTCATGTTTTTTATGAGTCTCAACCCCGTAGCATAATTGTTACTCTGGGGGGGTCAACTATACATGATACTAGAGGTAGTTCTGACTATTGCCACAAAGTAATATCTCATAATGTAAATTTTATCCTCTTCAAAATACAATTAGAAGGTGAACAAAAGGACATTGTAACCACTGCAGCCTCATCCCAAGACCTTTATATCCAATAGAAGTAGATTAACAAGATTGTAGACGATTACAAATATGTTCTTACTGCAACTATGGGGGTGCCTCCACAGTGCTCAGTCAAGAAAGGTTATAACATAACCCTTCATACTCTTCATGATGCAAGTTCACCGACAAATTCCTCCCATACTGAAGTATATCATGTAGCTAGATTGGTCAAATAGATCCAACCCCTCCAACAACAGGTTCATGACAACCTTCAACAAGCTAAACATGACAACTTCTTTAGCAAGGAAAGAAACACACCAAGCTTCAAATTTAGAAGAAGTCTCCCCGTCTCCCAAGGGAAACGATGCAATGGGGACCATTTCTTATAACGGGGGAAGAATGATCCAGATGGATCTCGATGGCCATCAACCTTTTCCACTGAATCACCATTTTGAGCCTGTGGTTTTGAAAAAACATGATATTCACCCTTTTGATGGGAAATGGAATGTAATTTTGTCTTCATTTGTTAATTACATACATCATTTCCTAGTGATGTTGTGTACATGAATATAACATAATGTTAATGCATCGGTCCCATTAGAACTCCGCAGTTAAGCATTCTCGGGCTAGAGTATTACTAGGATGGGTGACTGCCCATGAAGCCCTAGTGTTTTACATGTCTATGGCATCTTATAAACTTAGTCCATTTTATTGCACATGCATCATGGGAATTGTTCTTCTTTCACTCTCTCATATATAATTGAGGTGAAGGAGGCCCTTTAAGCATGCAATGGAGTGTGATGTAAATCTTTTTGCGAATGAAGTGTAGCCAACATCTGTTTCTTCTTAGAGATAGGCTACCCCATTTTTCCAGTTTGTGTTCTACTGTGTTTTTCTCTCTTGTTCATTAATATAAGTTGGTTTTCACTATATTTCATTGTTCTCCGCATTATCTCTATGTATTTCCTTGCTATATATATCGGTTATATTCTTTTCTTCATGTCGTTCTAAAAATAATTTGGATCAATAGTGCACTTAACTTAGACCAAAGATCTTTCCATAAATGAAAGCCTTGGTATGATCGAATAAACAAAATTTGTAACACATGTTTTTGTATATATCACATTGAGTATAGTTATTAATATGACACACACACACACACACACACACACACACACACACACACACACACACACATATATATATTGTGTTTTGCATAACACCCTTTTGCAGGATTGCCCAACTATATTTTCGTTGTCGTCATCTAGATACTTTATTCACGACATATTGTGTTGAAAAGTCAACAAGAAACATGTGTCTAATTTAGTTTTCCCTTAATTAAATTAGACAATAAATATTAATCTATTATCTCATTCAT
>ML786801.1:151464-166743 GCA_009831015.1 Picea engelmannii | reverse complement strand
TGATAGTGGGGTTTTTAGCTTTACGCTTTCCCCGGTAAAACTTCTGTGTTGTGTGTTATTGATATTTCACTTTGTGCATTGTGGTTGAGATCGTGGTTTAAATTGCTTCCGCAATAATAGTAGAAGCGATTCTGTATTTAACATGTTGTGGTAGTTGTTAGATCAGGAGAATCGCAGGAATACATTAATTTGTGTCGAAATTTCTACATGGTGTGTACAAGGCAAGAGGGTTTTACATTTTATCAAAAAACATTCTTAGATGGGACATGCCCTAGGTGTGGTGGAATGACATTACTAAGAAAGTGCATCCATGTAAGCGATGAGTATGAATTGGGGAGAAAGGAGGTTTCCTTGCAAAGCTTTAAATATGTGATGTATGATATTGATGGAGGATATGAAATCAAACATATACACGTGGTTACTTCCCAAGTATGAGTTTGTGACTTCATGAAGGACTTCATTGAAAAGACACGACATTATGTTCATCATGTCCATGTGGCTTGAAGGAAAGATGAGCATTTTAAAATATGCAGAGATACATTTCATGTTGGTACTGTATTATTATTGGTTGATTTTGCTGAGAACTACAACCTTTAACCACAAAATGATATTCAAAACCAATATTATCACTCAGAGTAGGTCATCGTAATGGTACATATCACATACAGGAATGGACCAGATAGTAATGAAAAAAATAGAGTTATATTGAAAGAGTATCACTTCTACATAAGTGATGATTGGTGCCATGACTTAACCTATGTACAACATTGTTTTCATTTGTTTTATAATCACCTTAAAGAGAAGAACATACATATGGATCAACGTTGGATTTGGTCAGATGGTTGTGCAGGCCAGTTAAAACATGCTCGTGTATTTCAATGGTTGTGTATGTTGCATGAAAAACTAAAGGTACCACAAATTTGGAACTATTTTGAGTTTAGGAATGGGAAAGGGGAGCATGATGGAGTAGGTACATGCATAAAAACATCATTACGTAGGAAATAAATGAATTTCACTACTACTTCCCTCATTCAATATGCAAAATCCATTGTTGAATGGAGGTCTTCAGTAATGGGAGAGGCAACATGAAACCATGAAGAACAATCACACAAGAAAGGACATGTACATAGACAATTTTAGGAGGTGGTCAATGTAGATCGATCATAGTGGTATGAATGAAAAACAATCCATGGCACTTGTGGATTCCATTTAGTTAGAACATTAGGCAATGCAATAGTTGAAATATTGACGAGAAAACTCTTTTTTTTTTTTGGTCCATGTAGTATTAATGAATGGAATGATTTTGAATCATCATATTGGGTTGATAGATGGGGCCATGTATCACTCCCCATTGGTCAATGTATAAGCATGGAATTATCCTAATTGGAGGAGGACCAATCAAGTATTTCAACAAATTATTATCATGTCTCATATCTCATACTACTAGGTTCGTTGAATCCTTCTATTAAATTTTGGATAACTAGAATTAATGTTTTATGCTTTGGTCATTTAGTGGACTCACATTTTGGCACTCCATTATTTGTAGGGCACATATACGAAGTGGTTTCCCTATGATATAATGAATGGGGCACTGATTATTGGTTGTCACGATTCTTAGAGGGAGAGAAAACCCTCATACAATCAATAACAGACCTTGAAGGCATTGAATTTCCGATTGGGTCGACGGTTATTAAAGGAGAATATCTGATGCAGGATGAAAGAAAATGAAATAAAGGTGGTTATGTATTTCAATATTATAAATTAGGTCAAGTTGTATACCACTTTACAAACTTGGTTATTGGTACAAACCTCCAACTACAAACAATTCCAAGTAAGAACTCATCAAAGGTATGATACTTCTTTCCTTACTCTGATCATGATAAGTTAATGGAAACTATCAGTATTATAAGTGATCTCGATGGTCTACTTGAATGACCATCTAGGTATGTAAAAAAAGTAATTTTTTCTTCATTTTGACTGTTGTTAAAATATTTGTAATGATGTTAAAATATACCTTGCCTTAAAATATACTCATGTGATGCCTTGATTTACATGCCTTTCCTTTCCTTTCCTTCACTTGCCTTGCCTTTCCTTTCCTTGACATCCCTTCACTTTCCTTTCCTTTCTTTTCTATTCCATCACTTGCCTTTCATTTCCTTGTCTTTCCTTCACTTGCCTTGATTTTCCTTCACTTTCCATGAAATGCCTTTCCTTTCATTTCCTTGTCATGCCTTTCCTTTCCTTGCCTTGCCATCCCATCACTTGCCTTTCCTTAACTTTCCATGCCATGCCTTCACTTTCATTGACTTGAATTTCCTTTCCTTGCCTTGCCATGCCTTGCCTTTCCTTACCATGCCTTTCCTTGTCTTTCCATGCCATGCCTTTCCTTGCCATGCCTCGCTTTCACTTTCCTTTCCTTTCCTTCACTTTCCATGCCTTTCCTTGTGATGCCATTCCATGACATGCCTTGCCTTCACTTTCCTTGCCTTGCCTTCACTTTCCTTGCATTTCCATGCCTTTCCTTGCCTTACCTTTCCATTCCGTGCCTTGCCATGTCTTCCCTTTCCTTGAAATTCCATCACTTTCCTTTCCTTTCCTTTACTTTCCATTCATGCCTTTCATTTCCTTGTCATTCATTGTATTTACAAGCCTTTCATTGTTGTGGATTTCTGTTACTTGTCTTTCCTTCACATTCCTTGCCTTGCCTTCACTTTCATTTCCTTCACTTACCATTCCATGCCTTCCCATGAATTTCCTTTCCATGCCTTTCCTTTCCATGCATTGGCCATGTCTTACCTTCACTTTCCTTAACTTTCCTTGCCTTTCCCTCACTTTCCTTGCCTTTCCTTTCCTTTCCTTTCCTTGCATTTTCATTCCATGCCTTGCATTGCCTTGTCGTGCCTTGTTGTGCCTTGCCTTGCCTTCCAACATTTCCTTTCCACTCCATTCCATGCCTTGACATTCCATACCTTGTCTTCCCATGCCATTAATTTCCATACCATGCCATGCCATGCCTTTCTTTCACTTTCCTTGCCATGCTTAGCCTAACAAGGTGTTAAATTATCAAACATATGCAAAAAGACCTTAGCAAAACCTAGTGTCAGAGATACTCCAAAAAATGATTTTCCAGTGGACGGAATGACAATAGAGAGGCCCCCTTAGCTGAAACAGGTGCTCCAAATCCAATGTAACTGACGGTTCACCCATCCGAGTCCTAGTTTGAGTTTTATCACGAGTTGCAACTCATCTCCTCAAATCATTCAGGGACATGTGGCCAATTTGTTCTAGGGGCATAAAATCCAAACCGAGTAAAATAATGGAGTTATTTAAGCTCCCACAAGTATATTTGGCCAAGGCCCACTTGACTACACTACCCACAAATGCCCAACACAATGTTCTTGAAAATCAACCTCCTCTTTAGAAATTTCACTATGCCTCATTGACCAAAACCTTAGGGTCAAAGATAATCCAAAAAATGGTTTTACAATGGATGGAATAATAATGAAGGGCCCCCTCTAGTTGAAAACTAGTTCTCCATATCCAATGCAATCGATGGTTCTCCCATCCGAGTCTCGGTTTGAGTTTTATCTCTAGTTGCAACTCACCTCTTCAACCAATTTAGGGAGATGTGGCCAATTTGGTCTGGGGGCATAAAATTAAAAATGAGCGTTCTAATGGAGTTCTGTAAGATCCAAAAATTCTATTTGTACAAGGCCTACGTGACTACACTACCCACAAATTCTTGACACAATATTCTTGAAAATCAAACTCCTCTTTAGAAATTGAACTATGCCTCGTTGACCAAAACCCTAGTGACCAAGATACTCCAACAAATGGATTTTTGATGGATGTAATTATAGTGGAGGGGATCCTCTAGTTGAAACCCGGTTCTCCGGATCCAATGCAACTGAGAGTTCACCCATCTGAGTCCTGGTTTGAGTTTTATCGAGAGTTGCAACTCGCCTCTTCAATCCATTCAGGGACATGTGGCCAATTTGGTTTGAGGGCATAAAATCGAAACTGAGCAGCATAACAGATATTTGTAAGCTCCCACAAGTCTATTTGTCCAAGGCCCATGAAAATACACTACCCAAAAATTTCCGACATAGTGTTCCTGAAAATCGAACTCCTCTTCAGAAATTCGACTATACCTCATTGACCAAAACATTGGAATTCTCATGAAAGTATTTTTATATAAGAAATATGGGATAACAAGTTGTAGAATTACATGCTTAATGAGTCCTTTTATTGTAATTTTTATTTATTAAAGTTTTTCATTCAATACAAGCATTATTTACATATTAAACTTGTTCATTTACGTATTAAATGTGTTCATCTAGGTATTAAACTTGTTCATTTAGGTATTACACTTGTTCATTTATGAATTAAACTTGTTCATTTAGTCAAGGAATGACATGGCATGGCATGGAAAGAGAATTCTAGGAAAGGCATGGCAAGTGAAGGAAAGGCATGGAAAGTGAAGGAATGGCAAGGCATGGCATGGAAATTGACAAGTGAAACAATCCTACAAAGAGTATGTGCAATTGCAAGTAAGCCTATCTAAGTAATACTCTATCAAAACTAAAACTAAGCAATTTAATCTATCAAAACTACAAGTAAATCTATTTTAATTAGTGCTTTGTCAAACTATCAAAACTGAAGTAAAGCTACAAATAAACTCTATCAAAATGATCAAAACTAAAGAAATTAATTTATCAACACTGTTAAATAAACCTATCTAGATTAGTGCTCTGCAGAGTAACCTAGATCTAGGAAGAAAAATAAATAATGATATAATTAAACAACTCTACAACCTGCAACAAAATATAATAGTTAACACACATCCATGGACGTCCCTCTATGATATACACAATTTAGAAAACAATCTACAATTAAGGAAAGTGTACAAGAAGATGAATTAGATAACCAAACTACAATTTAAAATATACACAGAACAGGCAAATGAAATGAGAAATCTACACAGTAAAGACATAATTTCAAAATCTAAGTAAGGAAATTAGATAACTTTAAATATGTACAAATGGAAATAATCACCCAGACCACTGGTGGGGCCCCCAGCAGGTCGTGGCTACTCTCCAACAACAAAACACAGTCTTAACTCAATGCAATTCTATCATTAATGAAAAAAAAACGAAATCTGAACAAAATTTGCAGAGAATGTCTAAATTACACAATGAAACTCTTCTCCAGAATTCTTGTCTGTGGTCTTGCCACTACTAGTGGTATTTATAGGTGAATTACAACTCAAGAGTTCGACCACTAGAAGGGTCGACCCCCTCTAAAAATAGAAAACTCATTAAATGAGCTCCTAATAGCTTTGGCTTCTAGAAACTGAATGAGCCACTCAGTGATTAGCATAAATGCCTAATATGAGATGTCAAGAGCTCAGTAGCTGGAGGGCATGAGGGGGAACAAACCCCAGGTCATCGATTCATGCATCACAGGTTGCCAATACAACAACTACCAACTCCTCTTTGCTCTAAGTGTTGGATCGCATGCCAGATGAAGTGTTGGATTTCGTACCAGATGGAGTGTCGGATGGAGTACTAGATGGAAAATTACATTGCAAATTCACCCCGTGACACACAGATCACACATTATCTCCTTCTAAAAATTAAATCGAACTGAATCTAAATCAAACCCATTGCAAAACATCAATTAGGCATACATGTTACAAAGCCATGATGATTCGATACAAAATCCTTCAAAAATTTCTTCAAAATGGTTAATAAAACATATAATACCAATACAAAAAGGATTCAATCATCATCATAAAACAACCAAATCATGAGCCCAACATTACTACCACACCTAAGGATTTGCAGGTCCCACTACAAACAAAAATGAATTACCCACTATGACTAGACTTGTTGAGAAGGGGATGGATTAGCTTTAGAAGCTTCTTTCCATGAAGACTTTATCTTGGCCCTCTTGCGGTGTTTCAATTGTGCATGAAGGCTATGATTGTCATTGGTCATTTGATCAACCAATCATTGGAGGGAATTCACCTTTTCTTGTAATACTGCATTATCATGGTGGAGATTCATATCCATGGTCTTCCTCTCTTCCAACTGTTGCAGCAGCTGAACATTTTCCTATTGTAATTTTTCAATGGCTGGAGTATGATCAGATATATCAGAGGAGGGCTTATATCCCTTGAAGGATGTAAAGAGTCTATCATTTTTGGGATCTGGTGTAGGTATCTGTGAGGTAGGAGTAACAAAGTGCTTGTGAGAGGAAATAGGTGTAGGTTTTACTGTTCTATTGGGCTCCAACTCTTCTACAGAAACTTCCCTGAGTATTTTATGGGGGCTTTCAATATTAGAAGACAATTGGATAGGATCCGGAGTGTTTGGAGGTTTTACATTAGGTTTTCCACTTTCACTTCGTGTACTTCTTAGAAAATATTCCCCTTTTAACCAATTGGATCCTCTTCTATTAGTAGGGATTAAAGGAACATATTGTTGGAATGAATCTTTTAACTTATTAGGTTTATGATCAACAAGTGTTGAGGGAAATGGAGAATTATTACCAATATTTTTTGTTTTCTTTCCCGATGAGGATGTAGGGGAATCAACAATTTTATTGGCCCTTTTGATCAGACAGAGAGATAGTTGTAGTTGGAGGGTTTGGATTCTGTTAGAGTCGAGTAGTTTCTAGTGATAAAATGTAATGTTTCAAGGTTATTGTTGGGATCCTAGGTCAAATGTTTATATTTTCAAATAAAATTTGACATGCCTTTCTATTGTCAAATGATTCATGAGCCATCTCCTCCACTATGTCAACAAGACATTGAAGGCACTATTGCAACAGAATTTGAAAAGGACAGAGAGTATTGTCTTGGCAAAGTCAATGAACACCTGGAGATGCTCCTGAAAAAGGCCAATGGGGACATCAAGCTTTAGAGACACATGTCCAGGAACTACTACATCATAAATGGATCTAGAAAAGTCACTCAAAAGTGTTCTACAAGACCACGCTGCGCTTTTGACTATGTTTTTTGTCATCATTTTCAAAATAGGTTTTTGACCAAATAAAGATGATTTTGGAAAACCAAAGGAGTTTTTTTCTAATGACATACCAAATCACAATAAAATCCTTCAATGTTTACATAGGTATCATATATTGGGATATATTCAACTTTTCTTCGAGACCTATTTCAAAAAATCAAATTCTCCAATTTAATTACCTGTTTTAGTCATAATATTCAAAAGCGGTTTTTGACCAAATAAATATGAATTTTGGAAAACTAAAGGAGCCTTTTTCTAAGGAAATACCAAATAATAACAACCTCCTTAATTATTTACGTAGGTATCATATAGTGGGAGATATTCAACTTTCTTGGAGGCCTATTTTAGAAAATCAAATTCTCCAATTTAATTACTTGTTTTAGTCATTCTTTTGTGGCATATATTCCACAAACATGGGAATTAATTTCTCAAAAATGAGATATATTTGTCTTAAAAACAAACATATATACCAAAACCTCTCCCCATTTTGTAAAATGTTTTATGTTTAAAGATTTATCGCTCCATCTTTGTCCCCTATTTTTTTGCTGCACTTCTATCACAATCGTTGTGTTTTTGGATAGTTTGTTTTCAGATCAATTTTGAAGGGGTTATATGTAAGTTTTTTCTTGGATTAGTGACTCCAGGGTGTATATGACATCTTCATATTTCCATTCATAACTTTTCATTAAAAAAAAATCATCGAGGAAGGCTTCCAAATCATCCTCCAGAGTTCTTTCTCTTATGCTACAATTTGATACCATTTTCATGCTTTCCTATGATTGTTTCATAAGATTATAAGAATAATTCCTATGATTTGGAAACCATGGCCTAGTTCCCTATACCTAGACTCTCATACAACAAAACCCAAATCAAAACCACATTGATCTAAATACCTAGCCTAATACAAAGAAACTTATCCTTGTCCCTATGTTCATAGGTGTGTAACACAGATCTATAGTGAGTTTAACAATGTGTTGTTGATCTATAATTGTCACAAAGAACCAGTTAAGAAGTCTTCCATTATATAAAAATAAAAATAAATAAATAAAATGAACAATAGGCTTATAAAACAAAATGATGTGAGTGGTATCTAATTTATCATTTCAATAAAACATCACTGCTCATATAATAGCCCAAAATATCATAAAAACAATATGATAACATTTTTAACAGAGACTATACTTACTCTTCTCATGGATTATAATATAGATGGGCAGTGTTTATCATTTTTCAGCTCATGAAACCCCTCCCCCACACATAAGTGTTGTGACACCTCACAATAAAAAATATAGGGAACTAGTCAATTCTCCCAATAGCCTAAGCTTTACAGCTTGCTAAGTGTAGATATAAATTTCACATATCATTCTGACAAGATGGTTAGAATATGGACCCACCTATAGGATATAATATCCTACATATATTTAAGAAGAGTTAGGCGAGGGAGTCTTAAGATAGTATTAAATCTAGTTCCCATTGGAAGATTTATGGAGTTCATTGACCTTAGCTTAACCATACATACTTCTTGTCAGTTTTGTCTACAAGTAATGTCATACATCAAGACAATTTTAAGATTTAGGAATTTTATTTATTATTTTTTTGGTCGGATTATCATTCTCGCTAGGTAGAATGCTACACTTCCAGCAAGCCTATTCAATACTCCAACGGGTTTACCTAGTCATACCATAGGTCAGTACCCGCTATTAGCATACTTTTTCAGTATCCCGACGGTTAGCCTCTTACACCCTCAAAGACTGGTCCACCATGTTTTAATATTTTAATATAAAGATTTTGTTTTGGTAAGAAGATGGGGAGACAGTTCTAAAATTTTTATTTAAGACTGGGATGGTATTTATGTTAGAGGATGAATCTCCTTTATGTATTTCTTAGAGATTGTCCTGATGTAAGAGGTACTTAAGCGTACGTATCCTATCTAAAGATATGGTATAATCAAGCATTTTTAGTGTGTAGTGGATGGTACCATTGGGAAAGAAAAAAAAGGTATCTTTAGGCTCAAATCACTTTCGTCTTTTTTAAGTTATTGTGATGTTTCCATGGCCAACCACTAATCAGACCCCGTTACTCTTTAATAAAGATACTTTGCTCACTTACTTAGGATTCCTAGGGAAATTGTATGAGTAACCTCTAAGTTCGATAGTCAAGGTATCACTTATATCCTCTAGTGGTGGAGGTTAAGAGAAATTGCCATTAAAAATGCCTTGAGAAAAAGAAGATGGAAATATTTTCAAAAATATGGCTAAATACAACAAGTCATTATTCAATTGATGCTTAGTAGACAACAAGGTTAAAATATATAAATATTTTTGAAGGAAAATACTTTCTTTTTGTCTCCTTGAAATTGTCTACTCTTGGTGATATAAATATCTACAGAGAATCTAAAACTGTTTGCAAAAACCACACTCTAAAATATCAAAAAATGATGAGATCAATGAGATCAAGTCATAGGAAAATGTATCTCATAGTTATTTTTTTAAAATAAAATGTAAAATGAGGTTGCATTAGACTTTAAGCTAAACTAACAACATGCAACTTTTATTTATTATCCTACCTTACTTAAAAAGAAAGGAAAATCTTTATTCAAGTGTAAGAAATTTTCCAATGTAACCATGTGCAAAACAATATAAGAAACATAATCATATCTGTTATCATCCTAACAATTTTTTTCAGGATCTAAAAACTTCTGAAGTTTAGCAAGATGCTATACCACAGTAGAGGCGTGATAGGTCAGGGCGCTCGGCTATATTCCACAGCGTGTGAATGAAAGTAGCGGAAGTGGGAAGGGAGTAGCTCGGCGGGCCATCGATCTTGAAGAATATCAGATCTATGGTCGAAGCCTACATTGGACAAACAAATAGAGCGTAACTTAACATCGCGAAGGAAGACTGGGGAAAACTAATCTGGTTTTGATGAGGAATGTGTGGCGCTCTTACACACGCATCGGGAGAGACGACAGATTGCCCAAAACCACTTTTCCTATGGCCCCGATGTCACGTGCTTCAAAAATTCATGTCAATATCTCGCGGGGAAGATGGTGGTTGGTCAGATCACCTTACATCACTGGTCCAGGTACTTTTTCAGATGACGTACCAAAAGGACGCCGCCGCATAACTAAGTGGATTGATGAAGTGTGGCACACCAAGATACTGTGATAGTTATTCGTGAGCAAAGTACAAAAAACATCAAAATCTCAGATATGAATCATTTTATCCTATTCTGGGAAATTATCATCTTATGCGTAAGAAAACCAAGTTCGGCCTGTGCTCCTGAATTCTGTAAACCCAAAGGGTGGCCAAATCAAGGTCTTTGCGAAGTTCAGAAAGCATGGAAAATATCTGCCAAATGGTGTCTGGCACAATTGGGTTCTCAGCTAAGGTACTAGGTAGGTCAATAAGTAAGAATGAAATATGGTTCTTGTAGATGCAGGTGACTAAATTTCATACAGAACCTGAAACTGAGACATATTCATGAGTAAGATTAAACCCCGTTATAAGGGATCTTTTCATAAATGAACACACAAAAAACACTTACCACCCATCTGCAAATAAGAAGAGGAGCAAAAGAAAGAAATCAGAGGCCAAAACTGAGATGATAGAGAGCGTCGGGGAAAATTCTGATTGGTGGAGTACCCTAGAGGAGGAAATCGCCAAGTTGAGGTGAATCCTCAGGTCATTTTGGTGTATTTCAAATATTTTTGGACAGATGTCGGCTTACGAGAAGGGAATCCTGATATGACAGACCAATTACTAACGGTCCCTTTAAATAATACAACTGTTCTTCCTTTTTGTAACTCGTATCTATTTTTAGAATTATGAGGAAGTTAGAACATTTTAAATTCCATATGAAATTCTTCTATATATTGTTGGCCTCACGAGTATAGAAGGATGGAGAAAAGAGGAGCCTTCCCTCTGTGCAGGAAAACTTTATAAATCTATGGGGCTAGAATGAATACATGAGTGTAGAGGCAGATTTTGGGACTTTTTATGAAAAGATTCTAATTGGTGGTGTTGTGAGTCTCGTTTTTTCTCATAGTATGTGATTCCTATTATTCTGTATTTTCATTTTTCTTTCTTCTGTCTAAATTGAGAAACTAAAAATCCAAAATTCATTATTCGATGCTCTCGGCTTGATGATTTAGATTGTACTGTTCATCTCTTCTAAACCATTTCAGAATTCATTACTATAATTCTCTGATAATAGTTGTGTGTTTATTTTCTTCTGATACCATCTAAAATTTTCAAGCATAAACTCAGAATTCACTTCCTCATTTAGCCTTTTCCTCTTGATTTTTTTCACGATTTGGAAATGCATCCTACATTCTTGACCCCATAACCCAAAGGTCATATTCATCTCTTCAACAACTTTATTAAAACCCAAAAATAAACCAATTCTAGCCACCGATTTCGATAGATGTATCAAGTGACATGAGAGAGCCCTCTCTGAGTTGAGCAGGCTAGTGCCTCAGCTCTAAATCTATTTGCAACAGTTACCCCTATCATCTATTTTGAAAGTCGGGCAGATTTACAGGGTGCTAACATTTTGGCGTCGTTGTCGGGGACGAAATTGGAAATTTTTCTTTGGGAAGAATGAC
Organism: Picea engelmannii; assembly: GCA_009831015.1. Lineage (NCBI taxonomy): Eukaryota > Viridiplantae > Streptophyta > Pinopsida > Pinales > Pinaceae > Picea > Picea engelmannii. Next base: position 155,106 of record ML786801.1, on the reverse strand, counting down.
ATGGTTGAGTTCTAGGGTCTAAGAGCGGCAAACACTTAGGCACACCTTGGTTGTATTCCTACTTGGGTGACTCCACTTTGGTTCGAAGGTGACTCCACTGATAAAATAATACTAAATTTCCAAGAGGTGACCCTGCTCTAAATACTTCAAGTGTGAGACTAAAACTTCACTGAAATATGAAACCCCTTGACAGGGGTAAGGAAGGGCATCATGAGGGAAAACAGGTACTCAAAATGGGACCTCTTACAAAGAATTTTACTTTTCATTTTAAGTTGCATCTGCTCCTTCCTTGAAAATGCCAAACGAACTTTCTTTTACCTATTGTATCTTAATAATGATCATGAAAGACTTAAAATGATATTTCCTCCTCTATACGTTGCACATGCATACCCTCGCCTTGTCGGTGGTTCTGATAAAAAGGTTTCACCTAGGCCACGCAATGATAATGGCTAAGTTGATGAATCCCGTGAGACTCAGACCAATGTCTCTCCCACTGTTCTTGGCCCAACACCCCCTAAGCCCCGACATAGACATATACCCTTAAAGCTACCCCAAACCCTCCATGATTTCCCTTCAAGTTAATATGCGTTCCTACCTGTGCTCGACGGAGAATCGAGTATCACGTCTGCTGAAAAGCACATTCAAGGGTTTGAACATTTTATAGATTTATTCGAGATTGACCATGACGATGTTTGTATGAGAGTTTTCTCTCAATCCTTGAAAGGAGACACCAAACACTAGTTCAAACACTTACACCTAGAAACCCTCAGCTTATGGGTGGAATTGAAGAAGTTTTTTTTTTTTTTTAATTTTGGGGCAAGGAGAAATCCTTAAAGCTGCAACTCACTGAGTTTTACACCTTGAAAAGATGCAGCAATGGATCTATTTATGTATTCAGTAGAAATTTCTCTAGCGTCCATTATAATTTTTCCAAAGAAATTCAACCCTCTGAAGCTGCTGCCATGCTCCATTATGCAACTGCTCTTTATCCAGATATTTCTTTCCTCCTGATGGAAAGAAGACTTGGGTCCTTACAACAAATGTTTAGTGATGCCCAGAACATTCAACACAACATCCAAGCATGTACACAAACCCTAAATGAGGGGTTGAATGTTTAAGGACATGAAAGTGAAAATGAATAGAACATAGTTGATTGGAATCTTGAGCATATAATTGACAATATCATGGGTCCTCTTGAAGTTTCCAATGTTAATGATTTGGCAAAAAATTACATCCCACTTGTCGAAAGAGGAGGTGTTAATCCATTCCATGATGAGCAGAGGGCTGATCATTTTATGTATTCATCTGTAGATAGTCAATAATATGAGTGTGAAAAGAATCTTGTTGAAGAACAGGTTGATGTTATAAGTTTGTTCTGGTTAGATGATATGGCATATGTTAATGATTTGCCTATATATGATGAATATGATCATTACTATGTTGACCCCATGGAACAATCAACCACATGTTCTTTATCAGAAAATGTTCCTTTTCAGCAATATAATGAAAGCAATCAGGCTGCATATCACAATTACAAAGAAGAAAGTATTCAATCAGCTGAAAGGAATTCCTTACCTCTATGATTTTCTTCTTTCAAATTGCTGAAATAAAATCCTAAAATCATCATTGAAGAAAAATAATATATGCTTATGCAAAGCCACACTACATCAATGGAGAAGAATGACAAGATTTCAGAACATTCTTTTCATGTGCTTGGAGACCCTATTGCTTGCGCTGAAATACAACCATGTGTTGACAATGAAATTGAAGACAGTTTCAAATTAGGTAGGACAACCCTACCATTATGTTTTTCTTCTTTCGAATTATTGAAGAAAAATATTTGTAGTATCTCAGGATAGGGATCCTCCATGTTGATACTGAGAGGGGGGTGAATCAGTATTAAGTACAATTTAAAAAAAAATCAAATTATACTTAAACCATTCAACTATATCCAATGAGTAATGAACAATAGTATAAGAGTTACACCAATAGACCACAATACGCCATGCACAATATATGAGAAATAATCAATAGTTATTGTTCAAGGGAAGTAATGACTTTCAAAGGTAGCTACAGCTTCCAAATGTAAAGGGAGGGATAAACCTCCAAGAGGAAGATACAATCCTCCAATATCAAGAGAGATTTGAACTCTCCATCCTTTCCCCTTCCTTCCACCCAAGAATATATGAGAGATAATAAAACTTTACATTAAATCATCACCATCAACCAATCATCACATAGAACCTGATAATGCTTCCTGAGACTTCTTCAATTTCTGCAATTATTCAATTCTTAGAGTACTTTGATCCTGTTTATAATATTACTCAATGTATTCTCTGAAACTCCTCCAAGTTTCACTCCTTGAATCCTCCCGAAAAATATGTTATAGAAAGAATGGTAGACTTTATTCAATTCTGGTCTATTCAGGAGACCAAACTTGTATAGAATGCCCCGCGCTCAATATTTAACATCCAATTCTGAAACTTGCACACACAAAACTACAATCCGTACTATTTCCAATGAAATTTGTCCCACATCATTTGGATTCTTGATGAAGACGTTATGACTGTTTTACCCAGAACAACTGTTTATTGACTAGCTTCAGGACTGGTCACAAACCCTATCTTCCACAGAGTGTATCTCCATAATTATAGCGAATCAAGAGCTGAAATTTTTACCAGTGGTACCTTGATATGTATTATCAATACCATAGCGATTTTACCATCTGAATCGTTCTAGAAAAAAAGTTATAGCAACAATGGTAAGATTACCTGAAAAATAACATACCTTAGAACACATCAACAAAAGACTTCATCCTCTCTTGAAATCTGGCCTTCTTTTCTTCTTATTTCCTCTGAAATTTGACTTGTATCAAAATGAATGTATAATTATGTTTATTTATACCATTTACGTCACTTCATTTTAACATTAGAGCTGACCTGGCACTTTCTTATTTTGTAATTCTTTTATTTAATTATCTTCAAGGCCTACATGTACTTCCTTCTACAATTCACTTTGTCATCTTCAAAAATTCATTTCTCCTCAGAAATGAGGATCCATGTGATGTTCCACATGCCACCAGAAACAACATGATGTATACTATCCATTCATGGGTGTTTTATATGAATGTGCATTTTCCTTCATGTCGAAATACATTTATCATTCTTGCCAAGGACGATTTTAAGGATGAAAATTTATTTTAAAATGTAGAAACCTCTACGAATCTTACCAATCCTTCATTTGCCATTTGTTGTTGGGTATTCTACCCTACGGACTAATAAGCTAGGGCTCTAAACTTATACGCAGAAAATGACCCTTAAGATTGAAATTTTAACCTTCTACCCAAAATCTCAACCCCTTTTCGAGCAAACAATGGAAGAATCAACTCACCTTTTTAACGATGCTTGAAGTAGATCCTCCGTTGAGCCTTCTATTTCCTTGCTGTTGCTGCCCCTTCTACAAAGCTTCCCGCAATCAAGATAAGACTACACATGCATGATACTGATCTAATAGGGGGTTAGAAATAAAACACAAATCAAATGACGTAGATAAGGTTTATGAATTTTGGGACGGGAAAAGTATCTTTTTCATTAATCTCAAAATGAATCACTTACAATGAGTTCTGAGACTGGCCACCGTTCC